>VZTN01037825.1:169162-224935 GCA_013400515.1 Erpornis zantholeuca | reverse complement strand
AAAAAAAAAAAAAAGGAGGAAATGTATTTATAAAAAGGCATTAAACAGTTCATGGCAAATCATATGAAAGGTATCAGTTACTGGGAAGGAGGAAGTAAAAGTTACACACTATAGTACAAAGCATAAGAAAATTTGTTGAAGTGGAAGGGAAGGGAAGGAGGGCAGACCTGAAGGTTTTCATAGATTAAATCCACAAAGATAAAGAACAAAAAAAATAGCAGCTTTTTTCTGTACAGACATATAGATGAGTATCTGAACCGTAAAAAAGTTATAAAAGTGACACAAAAGACAATGTGTATGCAAATGATCCATGGTCTAACATAGAACTGCAAGACCCTTCGAGAAGTCTTAATAATAAAGAGAAAAGGTCAACAAAGCATCATATACTTGAATCCGGTTACTGCTTTTTTTTGTCTTCTCCAATTTATGTTTCTAGGTGTCTTTTCCTTGCAAGCCTGTGAAGGAAGGCAGGCTGCAACGATGGAGATCTCGGCCGCTTATTTTCAGGTTTCTCGTAACTCATTTTTGGCGGGCGGTTGACATTTTTTGTACAAAATGCACATTTGTTTAGCTCACCACTGCCAGTTTTGTCCAGAATTCACTGGGATGGGGAGAGGGGTGGAGGGAGGGCTGGTTCTTTACCCCATCCCTTTTATCTTCTCCATCACAAGAAAAAAAAAATAAAAATCACATTTTGTCCAGTTTTGAAAAAAGATCTAGACAATTTGACTTTTTAATTTTTTTTTTTAAATACCAGTGCATGACTGAATAGAACACATTGGTCAGAATCTGTTTTGAACAGAGCAGTTGATTACTGTGCTCCTTCCATGATTACAAAAAAGAAAAAAAAAGAAAAAAAATAAACCAAAGAAACAAACAAAAACAAAAACCAGAGAGTTCATTTTTTTTTTGGCAAAATTTGGCAGCTTTGAAAATGGTAACAGCCTTGGACAAATGATGGCCCTTTTTTATTTTTTTACATGTTCCTAAAAAGATTAAAGAGCAACATTAAAAATCCAGTCTTTTTTAGTTTAGGGGGTTTTTTGTGTGTGGTTTTTTTTGTTTGTTTGTGGTTTTTTGTTTGTTTGTGGTTTTTTTATAAAGACCTACAGTGTTAGGCAGGTGCTTGCAGGGGTACCGAGAACCACCTGGCCTGCGATATCTTTGATCTGATGAAAGTGCTGTACGGTTGAACTTGCACGCAGATATGTTTCCCATTATGAAGCAAAAAGAGAGACAGAAAGAAAGAGAAAGAAGAGAGAGGAGAGAGGAGAGAGAGACATCAGATCTCAAGTTTTCTGTTGCTATTAAGTGTTAACATTAAGAGTTTTAAAAGGCCAACTGTGTGCCCCATGACTGGAGTCCTTGACTGAAACAAACATCTGCTTGCATATTGAAAAAAAAAAAGAAAAATACGGTAACTTGTTTACTGAAAAAAGGGTTCTCCCAAGTGCAGCTATGGCAGTTCTGAAGATCCACTGAGGTACAGTAGGCTTTTGAATATATTGTGATTTTCTTTCTTTCTTCCCCCAATGCCTGTGTTTGTGTGTGTTTTGTTTCTGCGAGGCTCTGGCTCCGAGGATCAGCAGGCCGAGGACTGGGGCAGCGGCAGGGCCCTCTCGTTCTTGCGGCCCCCGTTCATGTGCGCATACGGCTGTCGCTCCTCGAAGCTGGCCCGAAGGACCACCACGCCGGGGCCGTTCTCGGCCTTGTGTCCTGAGTGCTTGTCAGTGGGTTGGAGGGTGGAGGAGGGGTCTAAAGGAATGCTCTCCATGTTTTCAGTCTCCAGGTCAAGCTCCTCTGTGTCCGGAGGCTTGTTCTCTTCACTGTAGAAGAAGGAGACCTCTTTGAAGGCTGGGTCCAGCTCGTCTTTGATGCTACCGATGATTTCCAGGAAGGAAGGTCTCATCTTCGGGTTGTACTGCCAGCACATGCGCATCAATTCAAACCTGGGCAGGGAACACAGGAAAAACATTTACTGAGGTGTCTTAGAGCCAGGACTGGGTTGGACCACGCGCTTTAGAGAATCATTCCACTCTGATGGAAGCCAAAGTGACAGAACTTTCACAGGCTGAGATCCCCAGAGCTGTGGGTTCAATAGCCAAAACATGCCACTTACTTAAGAGTTGGACTTGGTGATCCTGGTGGGTCCCCTCCAACTCAGAATATTCTGTGAATGCCCATGTCACATTTCCACCTTCCTTCTTATCCCCCATTTCCTCCCATACCTCCTACCTCACCTTTTCCACTCCCTCCCACACACCTGCCCACATCTCATGTCTCATGGGTTCCTGACATTCAGAACTATTTCATACTTCTATTCTGACTTGGTATTTCTCTTTTTCCTCTGAATTACTCTGTGCTTACTCAGCCATAAACTACATGATTGCACCTCTTAGAGTTTCTTTTTCAAACAACTCATGCCACCCCATCAATACTGACTTGGAAAAAAAATTAAAATAGGGAATACACGCAAGGTAAAGCACCGCCTTTTTCCCCTGAAAGAAGAAAATTACATCAAAATTAATTGTAATCCCCAGTGGACATTTGCCAATCTCAAAGACATTCTCTAATCTTTTTATTTTAAAATTAGGTTGTTTTCATTTACGGCCAGGGATGCATTAATATTTTACGGAGTGTGAGATCATCTGTTTAAGCACATCCATGATTAGATCTGTACAATGTCCCATGCTGGCAAAACAAAACCACAAAATGAAACAGTAATACAGACATAATGAAAACAGCATTTTCATGACACAGCAAAATTGGATATTCCCAGGAGATCGCCCTGAGCTTTAAACATAACACAAGAAAGGATTTCACTGTCTGTGAAGGTGGAATAGGGATGTCTTCTGTTAACACAGTGCAGTAATAGGACAAATTTAAATAAGAAAAGGAAGATTAGCATTAATTCTTCCAGCCAATCCTCTGTGTACACAGTGCTCATAGGAACACGCTGTGTGGAGGAAGTCACAGCTGGCCAAAACTACTACTCTGTGCTAGAGTAAGAATGGATCTAAAAATAAAATAAAGCCAAGAAATCTCTCAGTTAAGGTAATGCACTGGAGAATCCTTCATGTCTCTGACTCATCTGCCAGCACTGGGACCTGCAGCCCCAGTCAGACCCCCTTGGCTTGCTTGGGTTTATTTCCCACCTCTGCCAGCCAGGTCACCTAAATTTTTAGCTTTAATTCTAGAGAACAACAATACCATATTTCCAATTTCCACAGATTTTCAGAGCTCAAACGAGCAATTCTATCTGATCTTTTCATTAGCTCTCACATTAGCTCTCCCTCAGTTTACCAGATCTCTGCATCAGTGTGGAAAGATTTTATTTTTAAATTTAAAAGACAAAAACAAATGAAAAAAAAAAAACCACTCTCTTTTTGAATATGACTGAAGTCCATCCTAGAGTAATGTCCCTGCTCTAGAACAAACCTTCCAACAGGACTGACACTGAGCTGGAAAACTCTGTGCTCTGCAGCCCATGGTGTATCTGGAGAGAGTTCAGGAACCCTGGCCTGAAACAAAACCCCGGCAAAGAAAGCCCCTCCACAGAAAGTCGGGAAATTGGGAAATACTGTTGCACCTCCACTGTGATCTCAGCTGATGTGAACCAGCAGAGAGGGCAAGTGGCTGTGTTTGGGCTGCAAACATTGCTGAGTGCTTCAACCAAACCCAAAGCAATCTTCACTGAAGTGCATCTAAAGTGCTCAATATCCCTGCCAGAGCTCCGCTGGCACCGCTCCCCGTGAACAAACGTCAGCCACCTGAGAATGGCCTTGTGACACCCAACAAGAGCTGGCAAAACCAGTCTGTGCTGGGAGAACTCCCCGGGTACTCAATGCTGCATTGTAACCGCACGTAGACACGTAAACACTGCCCAACTCCTGCTTGTTTTTGAGTCTGTAAAAAGCCTTTCAGAGCAGAAGTGGAGCCAGACTATAAAACTGCACCGTACCCTCACCCACAAGCAGGGAGGAAAGCTTGAGACATAAATATATAAAATCCATTTCTGTTACTTCATTGCTGTTTCCCTTCCAGCTGACTGCTGCGTCCCTGAATAGAAGCTTGGCTGGAGCCAGGAACTCTGGATATTCACTGGCGCTGTGCCCCGAGGCCTAAGGGCAATGCTAAGGAGATACCACAAGCAGCGGAGTAATGCATGTGACATCAGCACAAACAAGGACATGTGATGTTTCTTTTAAACCATTTCAGATTTAAAAACCCTACAGAGTTCCCATAAAAGGATTTTTTTTCCTTTTTGACTCTGTGTGTTCGCAGAGCCCGTTGACATTATCTTAAACAAAATAAAAACCTTTCCAATAGACAATGGAGGAATTTACAGGCTGTTAATACAACCTGAGCAGATTTATGAAGTACGTTCCTGACTGGTGGCAAGTGAGCTCCAGGGAGCTGGAGGCATCATCATGGGATAGGGGAATAGCTAGCATCCTTCTGTGCATCTTTTGCTTAAGGAACTGAGCAGAAATTGAGTCCTGTTTTGCAGGGACAATAAAAAAAACAGAAAATGGAAAGTTCCTATAGAAGTTACATTCCATTTATGCTTTGCAATACACTTGATTTGGTGGGGAAAAGCAAAAGGACCTCTCCTCCCCTGCTGGTGCCGTGTGCTGCCAGTGCCTCTGCAGAGCAACCCTGGGTTCTAAGCAGGAACAAAGGGAAATCAGCACTGCGTAAATAGTCTACAATGCATGTGGGGGAAGCAATCCTGCTTCAAAAACAGAGTGGAATTCCAGCCTCCACAACTTTTAAAAGCCCCATGGGAACACGCTGTCTGAGAGCTTCAGCTGTAGCAAAGCTCGGTGCCACGCAGCCGTCACCTGATGAGCAGTGCCATAACAATGGGAGGACATAAAAACATCACTGACTGCACAGGAAGAGGAGAAAAACAGCAAAGCTTCTCCTGGCACCGCCTTACTGAACCATCTGTCTTATTGCATGGTTCTGTCTGCAAAGCCAACGCGAACTATGCCAGGAGGGTGTAGAATAAACACAACTGAGGCTTGTTTCACCCTGTGCTAGAGTAAAGAGCCTCCAGAAATACCCTCCCCTTTGTGCTTCGCCCTTTCACAGGGATTCACCACCTCCCAGCCACAGGACAACCCCCTGTAAAATCCCCCTTTGCCCAAGCATCCCACACAGCCACACTGCAGAACAGAACCTCTGCAGCTCCACCTAAAAGCTACAGACAAACTGCTGCCAGGGTCAGGGGAGCACAGGCACTGACAAGCACAACCAGCACAGCAGGGATGGAGACACAGAGTGTCCCAGGCTGCCCGCACCATGCAGAATTCATGGGGGGAACATGAGGTGCTGAGGGGAGCTCCTGCTCCGTGGCTGGAGGGTGCAGGGCTGTGTCAACATTCCATCACCCTCATGGCTAAAAATAGCAGATTTGGTGACAGCAAGATTCTTCTCTCTATTCTCATCTACACTTCCCCACAATGGTTACCCTCCTCCACCTGTTCTGGAGGTTTCTCTCTGTCAGCACACTCCCCTCTCTCCACAGACAGGTCCACTGATGTTCTGACCGGAATTTCAGTTGCTTCCAAGTCAAACTAATTTCAAGAACAAAGTCCCTGTGCATTTGTAACTACCACATGAGACACAGGAGCACAGACCTCCCCTTCTCACCTGCTTCCAGGCAGCACCAAGCCCAAGTGACCTCCCTGCAGCAGGGCTTTGCTTTTGGGATATCTTGAGTTAATATTGGGAGTCAATACTAAAATATCACGGACCAGTCTCCATCAGCAAGAATTTGTGCTGCCTAAAAAATACCTCCCACTAGCACAGACATGCCAAGAAATCTGTCTTTAAACAAAATCTTTAAGTAATCTCCACAAAAAAGAGGATCCCTTGGTTTACAAAGGGTTTCGTAAAGCACTGGAGAAAGCAGTGGCCTGGACTATGCTGGGATGCAGGGTAAGATCCATATGCAATTTCAGGGCTCTTGGAAACTCTTAGGAACACTCTTCTGCCTGTATCCTAATTTTCCTGTAGGTCTCCAGCTGAGAAGAAAGTTACTGGTTCCTGGAGAGGACCTGTGCCTACAGACCAGGCCTCTGGTCCTGGCAGCAGCTACAGTGTGTGAGTGAGGACTGGAAGCAGAGGGGAGGTCACCGAGGGTGGCACAGCACTGTCACAGCATCCTGGGCAGAGAAAGAAGTGAAAACATGCAAAGAATAAAGTGGCACAGGAACATAAGAGGCTTTTTGATGGCCAAGTGCACGTGCAGGGAACAAAGGTGAAGGTTATTCCTACTGTTATTCCTACAACTGCCTATTTTAATTTCAGTAGATTTGGGTGCCTGTACTAAAACAAAGACAAAACAAGCTGAAAGGGAGCAAAAGCAAGTCACAGTAAGGTCAATATATTATTTTCTTTTTTTTTTAAATTTGGGATAAAGCCAGGATGTTTTATACTCAACTTCATCACTTAAAAAAAAAAAGCAAACCAAAAAATCACCACAAACATGGATGTGCCTTAGGTCTGAGTTCAGCCTAATTTCTTTTTCTGACAGAGCAAAGCAGCTCAATTCAAAGGCAGATTTTTTTTTTTATTCTGCACCTCTGCACTGTCAGGCTGAATCCTGCTGGGCAGAACCAACGTGTGAACAGCTTCTCCATGAGAAGCAGCACAAGAAAGGCCTTGGCTGTTACACACCGGTGCAAAGATTTGCTCTGCCAGACTTTAACCAAGCTCTCCCAGCTCACAAGCCAGGATCTTGAAAGTGGATTCATCCAGTAGCAATAGCCTTGGAGTAGAGGAGATTCCCTGAGGAGGGGGAGTAAGGAGAACTGGGTGGGCTACAGCAGAGAGAACTTCTGGCCTGACTCCTCTCCCAGCCCTGCTCATACCACACACATCCCAGGTTAACAGGAATTCTAATGCTGGATCTCTCCCCAGTGAGTTTGTTCTCGCTGCAGAGGTGCTTTTTTCCTGTGAACTCAGGGAGCTGAACCCATCACATCCCCATTCTTCCCCATTTGTGCTCACCCCCATTACACACCTCTGACTGTGTTAAACAATGTCCAGTCAATCTGACTGCCAGGAATTCTTCAGAACATCAAGAAAGGGAAGGAATGTGAAACCAAGGAATCACATGGCAGCTACACCTCCCTCTGGATATACCACCCACCCCCCTCAAACAACAAAACAACACTGCCTGTCATCTGAAACCACAGCCAGGCTCCAGCCAAAAAAGCTATTTTCCTAAGAATCCCAAGCAGCTGAGGCCCTTAAGTGATTGTATCCCTTCTGTGGGCCTCCAACAAATTTCAATAACTGCAAGACGCAGTATTTCCTTCCCAAAAGTCAGTTTGGGAAGTATATCAAAGCAATAAAGTCTGAACAACTGAAACTGCTGTACACAAAGGCCAGCAGAAGTATTTCAGCAATGTAAAGCTAAAAACTAAAGCTGCTGCACTGCACACTCTCTGCTGCTGCGAGGCTTTGGGTCGGTCCGGGGGTAGGGAGAGGTTTTTCTGTGGAAAACCTCTCCCTGTACTTGCAGGGAAGGAAACCATTAGCAGGGGGGATTTGTTTATCTCAATGGGCTGAGTGCTCTGACTGAAACAGCAGGTCCAACCCAGCTTCAGATACTTTAATTTATCTGTATGTTGAACTATAAAGTTGAATTCCAGTGTTTACACACATTTCAGCTTGTCCCCTGCTTTTTTTTTCTCTTTATGCTCAACAGAATTACTTTAAGCAGGAGGGACAGAGCCTCCTGCTGTAGCAAGCGTCACTGACGGGTTTTTATTAAGTCTAATTTTATTTGGTAATACAAAGCTTGGGTTTTGTTTGCTTATTAGAGGAGATAGATAGCCCAAGGTGAGATTCTGGCCACAAGCAAAGTTGTTTTCTGGAGTGTCTCGCTACCATAAAAGCCTGGATTGCCAGAGCCTGTTGGAGCAGCCCCTCCCAGGACTGTCACTCGCTAACAGCCCCTCCCGTGGTAGCTGGGAAGAGCAGACACTGCAGGGGTCAGGAAGCACGAGCTGTGCCCGCAGGGCAGTGGTGGCACTTACAGCATGTCAGGACAATTGTCTGGCTTTTCCAGCAGCCCCCCTTCCATGACGAAGCGCAGCACCTGCTCGTTGGTCATGCCCTGGTACGGCTGCTCCGCCAGCGTCGCGATCTCCCACAGCACCACTCCGAAGGACCTGCAGGGAAGATCACAGTTTTAGGGGCCCTAGCCATCTTCACAAGGGTGCATTTCTTACAAGATGCTGAGTAGTGGGTGTCCATGGGTATTTTCTTTTAACGGAGAAATCCAGTTGCTCAAAAAACATGTGCCTGTGGTGACAGTCACATCCCCTCCCTCAAGACACTGCTGACTTCAAACACACCTACTTTGGTGAGAAAAGGGCTCGGGAGAAAAACTCAGTTACCCCTTTGCAACATGCATGCAACTATGTTCTTGAAACAGAGCTTCCAGCTCCTTCCAGATAACTACAAAGGACAGCAGAAGTGAAAAATGCAGTTTGTCTAATAATAGGAATTGATTACTGGCAAAGGAAGGTAAGCATAGTTACGTAATTGGGTAGTTTGAATGTGAGTATTGACACTTTCTAAAAATATCTCCATTTAAAATTAGTTTATTGAGCAGACACAGCTCAAATTGTCTGCCCTGCACTGAAGAGTCATCTACTTTTAGAGCTGCTGGGCAAAGAAGGAAAATCTCGATGCTGTCTGACTTGTGTGGTAAAATGCTGAGTCAAGCTGAGTGAAAAACACGCAGTTCCACTGGGGAGGTGTTATGAAAACAGGAGCCCAGTGTCATTAGCTGGTTATGGCCGAGTGGTTTTATCTTTCAGCTATCCCTGGGATCTAAACTGGTTTGCATCCGGAGCCAGAAGCCACAAACTGCCTTGCAAATGTTTTCCTTTCAGGGGAGGGAGGGACAGGGGGTCAACTCAACATTTGGGTGCCTTTGAAGCTTCTTTGATCACCACAGGGATAATGAGGACAAGTCTTGCACACCTACTCGTCAGATTATCCTAACAAATAAACTCAGGTTGCTCCTTCCAGGCAACTACCAGCCCTGAAAAAATGCAAGATGCTGAGGACTTATTTATAGAAATCCACCCTCACCCTGAACAGTATTACATTAATTTTAAAATGTCCTCCTTCCCTAAATACAACAAAAACAGCCCTGTCTAATTACCTCATTCTTCAGCCTGAAAAGCAATAAAAGAATGAGTTGCTAAAATAAAGCTCCACCCTTCAAACCTCCAGACGCTCTTCCTGCAGTTGCCATTTCACCTTACAGCTTATAAATCCTGGACTCTGACCACTCAACAGGGTTTTGTCTTTTTGACATCCTGGCTTCTAAAAGTGATCTCGAAGAACATGGAACTACATCTCACAGTATCTGCCCAGAAAGGCAGGAAAAACCTTTTGTTTACTGTGTGATGCAAATAAATGGCCCCCAAAGCAGCCAAGCTCCATAGTTTACACTGAGCAACTTCAAATATGAACCAATAGAAGGATTCAGGAAAATTTTCCTGGCATGATGAGACCTCCAATGTATAGTGCCTGGTGTAAAAGTTACTGAGAAGGAATGATTCTTTTTGCCATAAGCAGATCAAGTAAATAGATAGTATTTCATGACAGTGTTAAGTCAAGCTCCACTACATTTGGAATTTAGATTGAAATTTCTCTGTCGCTGTGGATACATGTTCTAAACAAACAGCAAATTTCTCAAGTTGAGCCCGTTTTTTTGTGCCTGCAGAGAAGTATACCCCTGTGAACCAAATTTCAGAGTAAATCACTCCTAACAATTAAGATGCCAAACCATCCCAAGGAGAAACTCTCTGAAATACCCACGAATACTGTGGGCCTCCTTTCCATAAGGCAATTTTTTTCCTCTCTATGCTTTCAAGTAAAAATCTGTCAAGATTTTACTGCTCTTCCTCTTCAGCTTCCCAGTCCTGTTATCAGTAAACTACTTTCCAGGCCAGGATATTCACTCAGACTGTCCCTGCAGTGATGAACTGCAATATTGTTTGCACAATCCTGCTTTGGACTGATGGACCAACAAATGCCAAATCATGGAATCCCAGGATGGTTTGGGCTGGAAGGGACCTTAAATCCCATATTGTTCCACCTACTGCCATGGGCAGGGGCACCTTCCACTATCCCAGGTTGCTCCAAACCCCATCCAACCTGGCCTTGGACAGGGATCATGGGGCAGCCACAGCTTCTGTGGGCACCCTGTGCCAGGGCCTCACCACCCTCAGAGGGAGGAAATTCTTCCTAACTCCCCATCTAAACCTTCTCTTGGGAAGTACTTATATACTTCCTTCAGCAACTACAGCACTAATTTGCTTCTGACACTTGATTTGGCGTGACATCTGGGGTTTTTTTGTTTGCAATTTGAGTTATGTTTGAAGAATAACATCACGTAACAGTCCCAGGCTAAAGGAAAGCACGTGTGGAACACACATGGGACATCCCCACTGCTCACCCTGAGCTGCTGCCGAGCCCTCTGGAGGCAATGGCTGGACCTGAAAATTCCTGTTGCATGGTAGGAACAGGCAGCTCTGCCAGCTCTTCACTCCAGGCTTGGTCAGTTCTGCATCTGGGGATTTTCTAGTGATATAGTCCAAATTTCTGTCTGCTTTGTGAAGCCATTACAAGTCCCAAAATTCTTTTACTGGGGGGACTGCCAAAAGCATGCCTGCACTGTTCCATCAGATAAATGGCTGATACAGGGCTTCCCTTCAACCCAACGTGGTTGTTTTCATCTGCTTCCAAGTTCTGAGGGTTACTGGATTCAAAAGTAAGTTACTAGCCATATGTAAAATGAAATTTAAGCATCATTCTGCTGCTTTGCTTTTTCACTTGAATTCCTCTTAGGAACTTTCAGTTCAGAGCTGGTGCTGTGAAGTACAGACCACTGAGTCCAAACTCATCAAGCTGCTCAAGGAAAATGCAGTTTACTCCTAAAACACTATTCCTATTGACTTCTAGACATTTGGAGGCAATCAGCTGCCAATTCTGTAACAGATCAGCAGTAAAAACATCTTGTTAGGAAGGCAGAGAAACCATAAAAGACAGAGAAGTTCTGCCAGTACAAAACCATCTTCTGTCAAGTCCTCCTTACTTATCTCCAAAAGCTGGGGGGTGTGTGGGGAGTTGTTCCAGGGGATTACTTCTCCTAAGTACACACCTCTATTAATAACTGCACAGATACAGCAAGCATGCAGTGTGCTTTGAAAGAAAACCCTATTTCTGCATCTTGCAGTATATAAAACAAGCAAGTGAAGCTCCAAATGGAGAGGGATATGCACAAGGGAGAACTCCCCAAAAAAGCCTGCAGGAGTACACAACCCATCTGGGGGAAAGCAGAGTCATTTACACAGAAGGTCTTGATGGAAAAGCAGGTCAGCACTAGGAACCTTTCTATATTCTTGGCAACTTTTAATGCTTTTCTTGAAGGAGGGCAATCTAAAATTGACAACTTGCTCTTCCAGGTGAAGGTAATGTTTTTTACTACATAACTGATTTTACAACTAACAGCAGGAAACATGCTACCACCTCCAGTTTTGGAAATCCACTTAATTCTGCTCTTCCTGAGAGCAAAATTTAACCTCAGAAGTTCTTGCTGAAACATGAACTTGTGGAACAAGAGAGTTACCTTTGAATGGACAGGAGAAGCACTACACTTAGTTAAGTCTACTAAAACAAGAAGAGAGGCTAGAAAGAAGGGGGTTAAAGCAGTTTTTCAGAGCCCATTTTTTGTTACCAGACGTCGGAGTGCGTTGTGAAGACTCCATCTTTCAGTGATTCCGGGGACATCCAGCGCACAGGCAGCAAACCCTTCCCTCCTTTCCGGTAATAATCTGTCTCGTAGATATCTCTTGTCATGCCAAAATCTAGAAGGTAGAAATACTCTGAATTTGTGTGAGAAAATGATGAACATTTCCCCTTTCCTACAAGCCAGAGATTCTCACTCAGATGTGAGGAATCTGCACTGTGTTCCCACAACACTTGGCTTTGCAGACACTTCAGCTGCTGCCTCAGGGCTGGTGACCTTCCCTCCCAACAACACCAACAGACTGTGCCAGTGACTTCAGGGATGACAAGTCTGAATGGTTTAAATATAGGAATATGAGAAGTTACAGCATTTATGCTCAAGCTTTGCAGTAAGATGAGTCTTCTGAAGGTCATATAATTCACTAATTGTTCCCTAAAATTCAGTGATTTTCAATTTTTTTTAAGGAATGTAAGGAGCTCCTTTAGTACTTAAAACTACTGTGTTTAATTGAAGAACCTCAAATGTTGAAGGAAACACTTCTCTTGGTTTTCTCTTCCCTACTTCCAAATATAATTCCCAGTTTCTGTACAATATTCCATTTCAAGCGCTACTGAGGATTATGCTGCTCATTTGTGATTAACACACACAAATATTAAAAGACATACTTCTGGTTATATCCATGCTTAGCTGTAAGTTCATAAGCATTTGCAAGACTTGGATCTAAAAATGTTCATCCCCTTGACTGTAACTCAGATTTATTCCAGTGGTTTCTTCTGTACAATCAGCCTGAGACAGAACTGCTGGGTCTCACACTTGCCTATTGAAACCAGTTACTGTGTTCTCAGACAAAAGTGAATAAATCAGGGATCATCAGTCCTTTGACTGATATTAAATGCTGTCTGATGACACAGAGGGCAAAATCCATTTTACCAACACAGACCTGTGAGTGGCCCTTTCTTCCCCCCAGAAAAAGCATACAGAACACCCCCAGCTCTCTGTTATCAGCTGTCTGTGGTGAGTGACCAACCACAACATTCCCTGCATACCAGGGACACCGGTACCCTCAGTGATTATGACTAAAAAGCCCATCTGTGCAGCTCTTCCATCACTCCCACACACCAGGGTGACTTTATCCCAGCTGAACGGAAGATTCTTTCAAAATGTAATGCAAATAAGAAACAGACGTGCAGTGAGCACAGGGCAGTGTGGCATAAAGCTCTTCCTCTGAGATCTGAACAGTTGGGGTGTTCCAGCCAAGATGCTCCTAAACTGTTTCTGCATGAGGGAGATTTTCAATGCTGGTACATAAACAAGAGCAATGCAGCACATTTACAAAATGCTGCTGGGGTAACCATGAACATGTTAAAGGGAAGAAATGTACCACATCTTCAGTTTAAAGAATTGTAAAACAAGCTGATGGGGGCAGGAGAAAACTGGAATGGGAAGGATTTAGGCTGACTTCCCACGAACCTGCAGAAAATACACAAAATCCCCAAAAGATCTTATTTCCTAATTAACTGACTCAAAATGAAATCATTTTTTCTTTCTCCCAAATGACAGGATTACTTACACAAATTATCAAAATAGCTGAGTTAAGCTCAGAGAAAAAGAATTAGTTTCCTACAGCAGAAGGCTGTTGCTATACACATTATTTTAATATGCACAACTCAAAAACAGCCAACAGCTTAAAATCACTCTCTCAGGAGAAAAGCCTGAAAAAACTCATCTGACACTATTTTGGAAGGATGGTAAAAGGAAAAAAAAAAAAAAAAAGAGGTGATCTAACAGCAGAGCAGAAGAAAAGCCATTCAGCTGTCTGGGAAGCAGAACTCCAGTTTAGTCTGGAAAGCACCCAGCTGAAGTCATTCTACTTCCAATTCAGATATGATTTAAAATAATCCTAGAATTCTCATTCTTGAACCAATAAACAGGAGGTAGAATTATTTTTGCTCATTAACAGAGACGTGAATGACACACCAGCAGTAACTACACCATCTACCCAGATGTCTGCAGTGCCTGCACCTAAATCACAGCTCTTTTTAAACCCACATGCTATACTATTGCCTCACTGGAACAACAGCAAGCAGAGGTATTCCAGAGGTTTCAACTCAGTGTTAACTTCTCACAAGTCTTAAATCACTGCAAGTCTGCACGAGGAATATATTTTGTTCTGCAGACATTCAAACTAGAGCTCAGTTTAAAAAATAAATAAATAAATTAAAAGCCTTCCAAGACACTGATTTTCCAGGATGATTCTATGACCTGTGTAAGAGTGAGGACAGCCCACCTCCAATTTTGACTGTGAAGTCCTCAGCCACCATGCAGTTCCTAGCGGCGAGGTCCCTGTGCACGAACTTGTTGGCGTTGAGATAGGCCATGCCGTCAGCGATCTCTCCTGCCATCTGGATCATCTTCTTCAGGGTTGGGGGGGACTGCCCAGGGTTGTTCTGAGCAAGATGAAGATCAAACAGTTAACAGACCACATTCATTCTCTTGTGCACATCCTGTCCTCATGTTCTGTTCCTTTAATTTATCCACATCAGAATTTCTACATCAAGGGCAAAAGCTGCATAGGCTGCTGTGATTTCAGTGGCAAGTGACCTGTGTATCATCTTTATCCTTCAGACCCTGTATCATGTGTGACAATTTTAGTGGTTAGACTCACAGCCTATGCACAAGAGTTTGCTCAGGAACTAAGATAACAGATACTTACTTTCCAGCAGGGGCAATGGGCAGGACACAAACATGAAACAATTATCCTAACACACACTCTTAAACCAGCCAATTTCTGTAACATCTTGGTGAGAAAGTAGATCAGACAAGCGATCTAATGCAAATCTGGAAAAGAGGGCTCAGTGACACAAGAATGGACCTATCCCATGTGGCACTCTGCACTGCCTCATGAAAGAGCTGTTGGAGATCACACAACAGCCCATGTTTTGTCCTTAGACTGAAGGAGAAGGGCAGGAAAGGCTAATTGCCTGCTGCTTCTAACGTGAGGCTGTCTTGTTCAAGATGATTCGAACTGAAGAAATAAACATCCAACAACTCATGACTCACCTCTGTGTCTGGCCTCAATGATCTCAGGTAACTTTTGAGGTCCCCACGTGTCATCAGCTCCATGATAACCAGCGTAGGCTGGCCCTGAGAAACAACACCAAGCAGCCGAACCTGGCAGAGGAAAAACAAATCTTCAATAGAAGTACAGCTAATTATAATTTATTCATGCTGATAGGTAGCCCTGTGGGAATGGTCTGAATGCAGATTTGGTTCCACTTTCTGAGTGGGGTTTCACAATAATATTACAAAGCTGCACAGATTTGAAGCTAAAAACCCAATTTCCCACTTCAGTCAGGGCAGACGTGCCCACAACAGCCTCATGTCAATAAGCACCAGGGCTGGATGAGTCACAGCCTTGTCACATCTTCAGGACTCACCACATGGTGACAGTTAAACTCCTTCATCACCGAGGCCTCGTTCAGGAACTCAATCCTCTCGCGCATGCTCGCGGATTCATTGACTGTCTTGATGGCCACCCTGGTCTCTGGCTCATCCTTCACCACTCCCTTGGCTATTCCCTCGTACACCATTCCGAAGGAGCCTTGCCCAAGCTCCCGACACATGGTGATCTTCTCCCGGGGCACCTCCCATTCGTCTGGAACATACACTGTGGGGAGAGAGAACAGGCCGTGATGTTCCACTGCTGCCCGTGCTGTGAACACTCCCTGCTCCACGACAGCAACTGCCCCAGCACTTTCAGTGTTCAAACCCCACACAGAATGCTGAGACCTTGCACCATGTGTGCAAACAGTCCAGGGTCTTTCCCATACAGAGGCAGGGAGATGATGGCATAGAAATAAATCTGAAAGAAAGGTGTACATGGACTTGCAGCAGCCTCACTACAGTACTGACATAGAAATTGGGATAGAAATAAGGAACGTCAAGTACAAAACCAGGGTGGGAAGAAGCTCAAATCAATGCTTTAGTTTAAATCTTTTCATGGAATCCTTGCTCTCCTAATTCTCCCAGACAACATCACACATACTTGATCATCTGCATCAGTTTAGTGTCTGCTGTATTCTCTATTAACAGACTGATTTTATGACTTGAGGGAAGCAGACTCTGATCCAGCAGCTCTTTGCATGGCACTATTCTGATCCCTTGCACACACAGTGTTGCACCAGCAAAGGCAGAACTTGCTGCTGCTGCTGCAGGTCTTTGATCTGAGGCAGAAGAGAGCTCTCAGAAGGTGACTGCCAGGAGGCAGGACTGCCTCAGGCAAGAAGACATCCAAGTACTCACTGATGCTGCTGCCTATCAGTCACCAGAGGAAGGGACAGTTGTGTCACATGCTCTGCATGGGTGAAATGACAGGATGAAAATAGAGGATTATAGCATGAACACTGGCAGGCCTTTAACCCTAATGGTGTTGCTATAAAAAATAACAGTAAAATAGTCTGCTGCCACTCTGGGTAAACCCATTGGTCTCCTGGGAACATTATTCCAGCAAGAATTCTACAACAGCAGCACCAGCCTAACTCATAAACAGAAAAACTGAGGCCTCAAGGAAATCTGTCTGATGTTCTGATTTCTTCAAGTAGTGGGTTTGTTTCAATAGGGCAAAATAGAGCATAAGAGGGCAAACATGAAAGACCAAAAATTCATTCATTCTTCCTTCATTCCAGCGAAAACATCACTGGAAGAGTAGATGACAATCTGGAAGCGAAACTAGTGAATCTGAATTAGCCTCAGGTGGATAAAACTACAGGAAAACAATTCAAAAACTCCCCAGTTTCAATAGACAAGTGGCATTTACGTATTAACAATTGTGGATTCCAGGTGTGTGCTCATAGAACAGAGAAAGTTGTTTTGCAACATGCCATTTAGAGTTTCATACCTTTCAAAGTCAGATACCAACAAAATACACAACAGTGAAAGCATCACAAGTGAAAGGTGACACTCACCATCTGAGGCACTGAAGTACTCGGGGTTCACAGAAGCATAAAGTACTCCATTGCCCAATCTGTCACTGTTCCTGTGGAAACATTGGGTTTGATTTCTTCAATCTTTAAATCTGAATATATTTCAGACCATCTCTTCTACAGCTTTTCCACTGCTTGTTCAACCACAGAGTATTATTCACTATATGTGGAGTTTTTCAGACAAAAGGGACAAACTGAAATCTTATCTATATCACATAATCAATGGGAACATAGTCCAGAATAGCTTCCCAGGAATTCTGGACTCTACCAAATTAGCATCAGGAAAATGTAAACACAAGGTACTTTTAGCTGCTGGGTAAATTTGTTTTAAGAGAGGCAGCTATATTTTTATACAACCAGGAGACGTGTGGCTGAGAATGTACTTTATCATCATCAGCTCTGCTGTGGGAAGAGAAGTTTTTTAGCAAAAGACAAGATTCTTTCTAGTGGGGTATCCCATTCAACTGTTTCCTAAGTGGATCTATTTTTTTTTATTTAAAACCACATAATGCTGCACTTCCCAATTTTACAGGGTGATTTTCAGAACAAGACACATAATAAAAGCACTTTGAGAGCTTTTGCAGGAAACGTTCTTGTGCTAGAACAATGGTTTAAAGAAGGAAAACTTATCAGGAATTTCACATAGGAGAGCCTCAGGAAGGCAAAGCAGGTATTGTAATCACCAGAGACAAAGCCCTTTCTAGAGAGCTTGAGCAGAACTGGTACCACTGTCTGCAGTGCTACCAGTGAATTAGAGCTGGAGATCATGGGATATGCAATGAGCATAATTAATGAGAGACTAATAAAAAAACTCCATAACTAGAAAGTTGCAAGACTGAACATTTGCACTGCTATTAAGTTCTCGTTATGTATTTCAATGAGATAAAAAAATAAATCACTAGTTACAAAAAAACAAAACTGAGGAAAACAAATTAACAGAACAGTCCCAACGACTGCTCTTGGCCAGGATATAATTTTTAAAGTGGATATAAATACTTAAAAAAGCCTTCCAGAATTTGAAAAAAATCAGAGCAACCTAAACAGAACTAAGTTTTCCTGATTTATATTGACCCATATTTCAGTCAAATCTTCTGATTATGAAAGTCCAGTGTGTGCCATCACTGCTCCACTGATATGTTCCTCACAAGCCTTCCTCTTCCCACTCAAACATGATACTGCAATAAAAAGCCTCTTCATATCTCCAGCAGCAGCAGCCAGATGCTGGTAACTCCTTTTCCACACCAAGGTAGAATCTACTTCAGCCTCTCGACTCTTCTGAATGCCATTTCTCTGTTTAATTTCTAACTCGCTCCATGGGTGCAGATTTGAAAATAAACAATTCCCCTCCTGCAGGTTTAAGTTCCAGCACATAGAACTCACCTCTTTTTGTTAAAGATGTAGAGCATTATCAGCAATCCCCCAAGGATGAGCAGTAGAGCAATAGGGAGCACAATTACCAAGTGCAGGAAGTTTCCATAGTTTGCTGCTGCAACCAAGAAGAAAACAATTGTATCAGGGTTTCTATAAAACCTCTGTTAACAAAGAAACATTCAAAACCCACTCAGTGTATTTCCATACAGGGAAGAAATCAAAGTTCTCATTTTCTTGTCTGATATGGAAAAATATACTCAGAAACCCTCCCTGACTGCAGATGAGTGAAAGAAGAAAGCAGACACTGAAAGGCATTAATTTTGTACAGAACAGTGTCTGTCTGGGCTTTGTTTTCACAAGTTATGCTTAAAGGACTTGCATTCCTCAGTGAACAATATCCAATTGTTCATTTGCACATTCACCTTTTTTTCCACCTTTTGTTCACCTTGCAGCTGCTTACAATCAGCACATACATGCACTGCTCTTTACTTCAAATTGTTCAAAGTTCAGCAACAAGAAAACCATAAAGGGATAAAAGATGGAGTTGCAGTTTTCTGGGGATATACCTGTTCTACAACTAGATACAGAATTTCTTGAAGAGGGTCTCTGTGGTCATGTTCTTCCAAAATATAAATGACTCCCACTGTCAGGACCAGCATCACCCTTTCAACAGGACTTTTTTTTTCATCAAATGTCACTCAGAACAGGTCAACCTGCCGGCCAAAAATCTACACAAAAGATTTGTTTCTCCTATTATTTTGCAATTTTTAAAGCAGGTTTGCCTTGTTGCTACAGGTTTTGTACATGCCAGCTCCATGTTGTTATGGCTGACATCACATTCCAACATAGCTGCACATCCCAGGAAGCCAGAGCAGGGTGTTCTCCACACCCACACCTGGCTGCACCTCTCACAGATACCCAAAGCTGCAAGGAAAGGACCACACCTCAGATACCCCTCCTGGCTGTCAACACTTGCCAAAAAATGGACTAGAAAAGAGTTCCCAAAGAACCATCAGCAAGTAAGAGGAGTGTTCAGAGCATAGGCAAGAATCTCAGACACCCAGACACATGAACATCAGGAATTACTAAAAAGACAATAATCCCCCAATTCAACACAGACAACAAACATTTGTCTTACATTTGGGCTGCACATAGAAAGAGATGGGCTCAGTCCAGGACCCATTCCCAGCTAAGGAAGTGGCCTGAACTCTGGCAGAATAGTTTCCAGGGTTCAGGTGAGTTAGTTTAGCTCCTCCAAGCTTCTTGTATTCCTGTCTGGAAACACATTCCCGCTTTTCCTACAAGAAAAAAGCAATTTACACACGTTAATACCTTCATGTTCTGGAGAAAGCAATATAGGTGCAGGACAAGCTCATTTTTGTAACTAAAAGCCCCACCTGATCAGTTTTACTTCAAACACCATAAGGAGATACATGAAATTTAAAAACTGAAAAGAAAGGAAATAAAGTAATGGCACACTGGCAGGGGCTCACAATTTCTGTTTGTGCTTCACTGCACAGAAGCCATGTTAAGAAAGATCCTTTTTGTGTATAAATTAAGAGTTATGAGCAGTAATGTCAAATCCTCACCTCGCCGTGCTGCCCATATTTGATTTCATACATCAGGATCAGCCCATTTGGATTTGCAGGCTCTGACCACTTCAGGTAGACGGTATTTTCCTCTTTTGCTTCCCATGATACCGTTCCTGGAATGTTATCTGCTCCCTCTGTAAAACATTTACAGGTGATGTGAGAAGAACACCTATGACTGAAACAGGAACTTGAGGCAGGAGTTGAGGAAAATGGAAGATTTATTATATTCTTCAGGTGCAAAAGCTCTGCAGCACGAGCCATTCAAATCCAGGGAAAAAAACTCCATTGGCCAAGAGCCTGCTGGAGATTAGCTCAGTCTGAACTACTGGTTCCCAGAAAACCAGTGCAGAGCATACAGCTCCACCAGGCATGGGCTCTGTGTGCCAAAAAAACCTGTTTATCAGCACCTGATTCTTCCTTCCCAACTCTCCCCAACACCAAACAGTGCAGGGAGCTATTCCCACCAAACGGCTGCAAACAGCTGTAAACACACATCTGCCCCACTGACAGCCCTTTCCTAAAACAGTCATAGGAGATCTGTCCCTGTTTAAAACAAGAGTCTCAGGAATAGGGAGAACAATTCAGGAACTGCTTTATCCCTATTTAGTTCCTAATAATTTTATCTGGCTTATTCAAAACTTAACTGGAATGTGAAGCCCGAGTCAGTCTGGGCTGAAAAAAGACCATCTTCTCAAAGATACAGAAGAAAACAGGATTGTTTAGCCTTTAATTTTCATAGACGTTAAAAATCCGGGAACACTTCTTTCCTTTTCCCTGATCTCACAGACTTCCTTCTTTCCTTGAAATAAGCAATAGTTTTTGCTTTTTTCACTGACACAGCTGGATCTGGATTATGATAGCCTTTCCTTCCAGAAACAAAACAAAATTGCTACCATTCTGCATCCAATATCCCCAGACATCTGCTGGAGTCAGAAGCTCGTTGCTGGATGCATATGAGCTTACACTAAAATCATCTCTATTCTTCTCAGAAGTACAATCTGCAAAAGTCCCAAAGACGAGCACAGCATTCAATGCTTCCTATTTGAAGTAGTCTAGAGGCCAGAGATTGGGCACAAAGAAACACAGTATTCCTCCTGTTCCCAGGCTGGACAAATGCATGGTCGTTCTGTGACAGAAGAAACATTTGGCAAACATTCCCACCAGCAGAACTCCAACATCTGCAAACAGTTCCGAGTGAACACAGCAAAACCAAACATTAGCAGAGAAACGTTGCTGTGGCTCTATTCAGCACACAGGGAGCTGAGGAACAAAACCTTTCAGCCCACCATGTCTGGGGGTCTCACTTCTATTGCTGGGAAACGGAGTCTTTCCTAATTATCCTGGCAGTCAACTTCTCCCTTCCTCCAGCTCCCAGCACAGACTCAAACACTTCACTCATTACGCACAACACGCCAGTCAAGGACTCGAAACAAAAAATCTATGTAGTTCCAATTTATCCTACTGCATAGAATTTTTTTTACCATACCCCAATATAACTGGTTTGGGAGAGCTTGTCCCCCCTTGAGCTTGATCTCTGCCCAGCACAGGCAGGGCTGGAGCCCTGTGTGAGCATACCTGAAGGCATGGTTCTGGCAAACACGAAGTTGGACGCGCTGCAGCCGAGCGTGTCAGCCTCGTGGTTACAGCTGTGAATATCGATGCGGTACAGAGTGAAAGGCTGGAGATGGGAGATCACAGTTCTCTCCTTGCCGTCCACCTTGGTCTCAAAGAAGGGATATTCCACCTCGCTCTCCTCCGCGTCAGAGGCGTTGGTGAAGTGGTCGGTCCCGGTCACGTTCCTGTTCCGAGTGGCCAAGGTGGCATTGGCGATTCGGAACACGTCCCTCCGCTTCCGGTCGGGCCTGAGGAGCAGACACAGGTACAGAAAAGGCCTCTTTAGAGAAAATCCACTTCTTCTCCAGCTTCAAGAAAACTGTGCCAAACAACCCAGGAAAACAGGCAACAGCTAACACAAAAGCTAAATAAAGGCAACTGCAAAACAAGAGGAAAACTTTCTCTTAATCTGAACCTGCCATGTGTCAGCACATCTCATTTCTCTCTCTTTTGGTCGGGAACCAACCAAAACTCTGAAGCTCACACCGTGCCCCAAGATGAATGTGCAAACTTCTGACCTCACACAATAAACCAAACAGCAAAAAATGGCCCCACCGTTACTCAACAAGCATCCTGGATTTGTGTTTCATGACAGTAATGTTGATGTTTAAAATAAAAATCGGATGCTAAAGGTTGAAAAGGCTAATGGGGAAAAACTGTTTTGAAGTTTGTTGGATTAGCGAAGGAAGCTGAGCCTACTGAGAGTTAGCTTTGCAGTTGTGATGAAATTAGAATGTATTGCACTGAGAGGAGGAACCTTGGAAGGCAGCTGAAGGCCACGAATGTTCACCACCACTCGGGTGGTCATCTCTGTATGTCTACTTCTCTCACCCCCACAAAGGCTCTGCAAAGGAACAATCCTCCTATGTGAGAAAATTCAGCACTAGTATTGTGTAGAGCCAAAAGTTCAATGAACAGCTCTGCCTTACAGGCATCTGGGAGAAATTTAAGCAGAGTTAAAAAGTTTAGGATTTACAGCCACATCACTGCTTTCTCAAGCCCGGGGAACTGCTGTAGTGGCAGCCCCAAGTGACAGGACAAGGATCAAGATACCCTTATGACCATGTGGATCAGGTAACCAACACCCTATGGCCACACGCTGGACCTGTCCCTTGGTCCTGTCCAGATGTGAGGCTGTTCTGCACAGGAGCACCAAGTACACAGGGCAGTGTGGCTTTACTGCTCCTGCTCTTCTATCTCCAGGGGCTGCAGGAATGCTTACACCTGCAAAGCAATGCCCCAGGGGAGGTAAATGAGAATGTAAGAGGAGTTAGGCTACAAAACCAATTTGGGAATCCTATCCCTGAAATGACTTCACCAGTGCCCATGGAGCACCTGGCCAGTGCAACAGGTACCAAGGACATGAGGTCCAATTGCCCTAACAGAGAGCAAGTTACAAACCAGGCAAACGAGGCCTTCCTCGAACACACAACAGGAGGAAAGATGACTCAACAGGAGAATTTAATTCACTGTCAAATATATCATCTGAGTACATGCAGCCACAGAGCAGCATGCTGCAGAGAGAGCCAAGAACAGGCTTACTCGGTTTTGAAACCTTCTGGCAGAGGTTGGGTGAATTTTTTTCTTTAGGAGTTCATTACAAAAATTTCCAAAATCCCCTTACTACGTCGTGAGTAGTCATTTTGACACTCTAACCACCATGTAAACCATGTCACAGAAATAAACACAGGCAAGAAAGAATTTCCTAAGTTTAAGCAACACACAAGTGAATATCTTGTCAGTTAAGGCAATTTCATAGGACATATAGCATTTGTGCCTTGTCTACACTGTTATCTATGGAAGTTACTAAACCTATTCACCCTGCTTAGGATGAGTATTGATTTACTGCTTTAGCTCAGTGGAAAGAACAAACTTTTCATCAGTAAAAAGTTGGATGCCTAGCCCTGAACAGATGAACATTTGCACAGATTCTGTGGTTAAAGCAGTGAAAGTAAAAAGTTCAGTTTCAATCAACCACAAAAGCATGTGCCAATGCAAGAACCCAAAAGGCCTGACTTTATCACTGCTTTTATGGGATGCATGGAGCTTCAATTCTTTGGTGGTATCTGGGGGTGGGGGGAGTACAGCCCTACCATGTCTTTGGGGAAAAAGATAAAGGAAAACAAAACTTGTTGGTGAAAACTACAGTTGTGTCAGGAAGAGAAAAGAGCTGCAGGATAACCACAAGGCAAACATAATTAAAACATCATGAGATTTGACATCAGTGCTTTTCAGTCAAGCGGCTTCCTGCATTCACGAAATGCAGAGATAAAGGCAAAAAATAAGCATCCAAGGAAATAAGGAAAAGTCTAGAGATAAAAACTTGAAAAATCATCTATTCCATTAAGGGAGAGGAAGGAGAAGAAATGCAAGAGAAAAATTAAAAATAACACTATAAAAAATTAAATCGAATCAAAAAGATTTAAAAAACTTGGGCTATTTAACAGCAAAGCTCACTGTTCTACATCATGGCAATTTTAATGTTACTGCTCAGACTACACACAGAGCCTGTCTCATCCTGCTCATCAGAGAAACAAAAACCTTGAAGTATAAACTTATTCTCCTCTGGTTTGTGAGTGTCTCTTCAAGAATAAGCAGAGTCCTGTTTGAAATCCACCATGGCACTAATACACATGGGGTCATCCAGAAGTTGCACAGGAGATTAGATCAATAGACTTCTTAAACAATCTTAAAACCACCCAGTCAAATACTTTCATGCTATATTACATGCTGCAACTCTTTCATAATAACCTGGAGACAGGTAGAACACTGGAAACAAATACTGCTATTGAGGCTTGCATTAACACATTAATTACCTTCTCCCTAGGGAAAGAAGAGAAAAAAAACCTGACAGCAAGTAACAAGCTGCTTAGATTTGTCCCATGGAGATGTCTCACCAGTTCATAAACTTTAATTTCCCTGACATACAGTCTCTTAAAAGTTGCTTGGCTATGCAGCTATTGCTGAGCATTGTCCCTTATCTGCCCCTGCTGTTACAAAACACCCTAATAGCAGTAATTTAAGAGAAAAGGACAAGCTTTCAGGAAGTTCTCTGTCAGCTGGTCAGTTTATTTGTTACTGAGTTCAAGGCTCTGTGAGTTTTCTCAGAGGGGGCAACAAAAATTTGGGAGAAGAAAACGTTTGGGGAAATAGAAAAACCTCCTTTGCAACAGACTTTCAAGTAGTTTAGACTTGACACATGGCTTTCAAAACTCCTTGCTGTCCTATTTCATGAAGTCCAAAATCAGATCTTAAGATTTCCCATGGCTCAGGAGTTACACCATGATCAGACATGGAGGCTGTAACTTCCCTGTACCTGATCTTGGCCACTGGTCCTCACCACCACTGGGGCAACACTGCACAAATGCTCAGTGTGACCCAAACGGCTCAGATACTTCACACCTCCCAAGAGAGGCAGTATTTAGCTCCTCATTTTTGGATAAAGCTAAGAAGCATTGCAAATATCAAAGTCTCAACCCCAACATGACCATCCAACACATCCTTCAATAAAAGTAAAAAAAAAAATCACAATGAAGAGTGATATGAACCAGCATCAATGAGCAGCAATGCCACACTTTAGAGTTCTCAAACACAGGATTTGACCGTGGACTTCCCCTGCCAGGAGAGAGAATGAGACAAGGTGCACCACAGAGATCTGACAGTGTATTAAAGACTGTAACACAACAGCTGTACACTGCGTGCCCTGCCCCAGCATCCAATTACCCAAAGTAACAACAGCTTACCTGAGGGATAAATTGGAAACTCAAGGATCAAAATCACCAATTAATTCTGTAGTATCTACTCTGTGTTGCAGCACAGAATCATTACAATTTCACTTAACACGTAAGCAGGTGTTTATCGTGGGAGAGTGGAAATATTTAATACTTCTCTACAGCAATGACCCAGGAAACAAACAAGCCCTTTGCAATTAGTGCAATGAGAAAAGAAAGGGAGTTTCAATTCTGTGAGGTGACTGTGCCCTTAATTTCAAAGATAAATCTTCAGATTAGGAACACAAGCACTTAAATGGTTATTTAGAGAAAAATCACATCTGAAACCCTTTGTCTGCTTCATGTTGCTCATCTCTGAAACCCTTATAGACAATGAGCTCCTTAAGTGCCTCTTGAGTCTGAAAAGAAACCATCACTGAAATCCTTGATCAATACAAGTAAGAACCCTTACTATGGGCTAGAATTGAAAGAAAGAAATGAAAATTGGCAAAATAAGAGAAACTGTGAAGTAAGGCTGTGGATTGTCTCACATGAAAGGAAAGGTAATGTTTGGTGTTTCTACGTGTGCTTTCACTTCCAGGAAATCTCAGTTCTAGGAAGTGTTAAAAAATTAAATTATCAGCCCTACTTCCAAAGAAGAGTCTAAAATCCATTACCTGGGGACAAAGATGGAGTTGTGGAGGAAGTTCTCAAAGACTTTCCGGTACTCTGCTTCCTCTTTCTCTGCTTGCTTTTCTGCCTCTGTCTTGGGACAAGCACAACAAGGTCCTTTTTCTCCCCCACAGCCCTCTGGCTTGGTGGGTTCAGTGGCTTCTTCTGTATCAATGGTCCCATCAGCATATCTTCGAATTGGGACTTTATCTTGAAAGAAAAGAACAGAGCTGGTTTCTCCTCTCTTCTCTCCAACCATGCATCCAGCAACAATCCATTCCCTCTACTTGCTGCTATTTGGCTCTTGCCAGTGAAATGCCCTGGCAGGCAGAGCATTTCAACACAAGAGCATTTAGCTCTCCTACCTTTGGAGCAGTAATTGTGTCTGTACAGGTAACTGTCCTGAGGCTGCTGCTGCCAGCGCACGATGTAGTAGGAGAGGTTCCCATTGGGAAAAGAGGGAGGATTCCATTTCACAATCAGTTGGGATGAGGAGTTAGATGCTGAAATAACATCCAGGGGAATGGATGGCACTAGGGAAGGAAAAAGAAACAAAAAAGAAAGGCATTTAAATCTAGAGCACTCTACAATGTATTTCCATGCAAGCTTTTGAGTGAATCCCAATGCATTTCTATACTGCAAGGAAGAACACCCTCTTATTTCAAAGAAAGGATTTTCCACTTATGCCCCACTAACATAGGGGTTAGTGCAATCATGTACAGTCCCACCCAAAGTTGTACTTAAATTTGCCTTCACTAATGAAACAAAGCCTAAAATTCTAATTCCAAGAAGCTCCCGTATCTCCTAATGAAAGTAATATCAGAAAAAACAGAGTTTTAATTCAAATTTTAATGCTGCTTTCGTAATTACTGAAACTGCTAGCACTACACACATCAACAACAGAACTTGCACAATAATACACTAATCACACCTGCAGCACTATGAACCTCTCACCACAGAGCCCAGCATCCCACCTGCAGCATTGGTTCGAATATATATAATTTCACTTTTTGCTCCATGGATATGATGGTTTTCCATCATTGTGAGGGTAACAGCCTTGACATAAATGGCATATTGAGTCCAAGGTTTCAATCCCTGCAGCAGAATTCCAGGATTGTTCTCTTTGTTTGGTGGCAGGTCAACATCAACCATGTTCCAGCTATTGGAGCCACATGCATCTTGCCCGTCGTACTCTGTCACATTTTTGAATGGTCTGAAATATTCAAAGAAAAAAGTAGCACAGACACTTATTTTCTTCCAAAGATCGTCATATAGGTATGAGAGTGTCTCACTTCAAAGTTGCTCAATGAAACAAATAAAGCTTACTTGCCTTCCACAGCAGAATAAACCAGAAAAAAAAAAAAAAATCTGTATTTCCAAACAGTACAAAATTCAGAGTTTGGTTTTAGTCATAAGCAGTAAAGCAACATTCTCCAAGAAAACGCTATATTTATCTATTTTTTTTACCCAAAACAGGCCCTAAAATGCTTCAGACATATTTAGACTTTAAATAAAGAGATACTAAACAGAAGCAACTCAAAACAGTTATTGACAGTGGCCAAGCTTTTTATCATAAAGAACCCGAAGTTCCAAGACTGGTCCTGATGAGTCCAATGGGCATCTTACCCTTTTATTTCCACACAATAATAATACATTTATATAGTCAAATAGTTCTACTTTTCAGAAGTTGTAACACTGTTTCAAGAGCATACAAACTCTTGTCATTAATAACTGTAGACTTGCCAGCACTGGCTTCATTGTAGATCACAAGGATGTTCTTTTTTCAAGTGATGCTGGACATGAACAATTTGTGCTTCCATGTCTCATGTCTTTGCTGCATGGATCATTACCAGCATTCCAGACCTCCCTGTGACACCTCCAAGACTGCTTGGAGAGTTATTTTTGTGCTCATTTGGTTTTTTAATTACTTTAAATCTGAGCCGTTACAAGAATGTGCAAAGGCAGAGGCATCTCCCAAGTAATTTGGATTTCTCCAGTAACTGCCCCACGCCTTCATTATCAAGACATACTAATGCAGGAAATGACCAAAGCTGGATAGTCTAAATAACCCCAAACCCTGAGGAGACAAGTCATCAAGGTGACAGCACAAACTCCTGACCTGTGACACTCTCTAGTCAATACTTTGACTAAAGAATGAAAACATCTCAGTCAACATGAGGAGTTAGGAAGAGCTCCAAATCAGACCCCTGAGAAGAGCCAAGCCACGCAAGCTTTCTCTTTTTTCAAATTTAGAACTTCCTGATGGATGGATTTGCAAGCCATTTGTAAGAATCACTCAAACCAATCCTCATTTTAAAAGAGACTTGTGCTCCACCAAGAAAAGAATTAGAAGAAAAGCAGGACTTGAGGATGAAATACACAAACTGGGTAAGATATCCAGCAGCAGGAACAGAATTGTCTGCCCTCCCTTGGACTGCCCTGATTAATCTCTGACAACATCTACTTACGCCTCTTTGTAGTAAACAGTGAAGCTAATGAGGTCTCTGTAATCTGGAGGGCGATACCGCTCCCACGTCAGTTTAATCCGATTCTTGAGCGTCATGTTGGAAACAAAATGCAGAATTTTGCTTTCACCTGCAATACAAAAGGACATGCAAGAATTGGCATCACATCACCTGTCAGTGTTTTGTGTTTCTTAAGTATCAGTTTTAGCTAATGAGCCTTTCCAGTAACACCTATGACACCACAGAATACCAACAGCCTTTGTCTCTGTAGAGCTTCTTCTTTCCTCCTTCTACATTTGAGTGCTTAAGGGTAAGCAGTGACCTTGGCAATCAGTTTAAAATATGCTTGAGCTACTTGTTATTAATTTTTTTGAAGTAGATTTTCTTTTAATGCATCATCAGAAAGCTCTTGAAAACTACTTCAGACTCTCCCTGAGCAATGGAAGTGTTGTTTATCCACATGCTGTGGAAGCACTGAATTCATCACCCGCCTCCAAAGCACGCGCGGAGCAGTCACCGGCCTCTGAGCGCTCACTCTCCAGGACAACTTCTGACAACTACCATTTGTTTTTCTGGAGAGTGAACAACATGGAAAAGACAAAGGAGTTTACATTCCTATTCATCAGAGGCTGGACCAAGAACTCCAAAACTCAGTTCATATACAGCACAACCATTTGATGGCAGCAGCTTCCAGCTACTCTTCTGAACAGACCTGGATGGAAGCCCACAGCTTTGAAATGAATGGCTTTCCACTACCAACTCACTGAGCTTTCCAACCCAAAACAAAATAGCATTTTAAAAACTTAATTCTTGGATGAAGAAATTGTGTTCTGTCAACTGTGAGCTAGTTTCTAATGTTCCATAGAAGCTCTGAAAATAAAGAGGTTTTCACCCTCGTGTACACTGGCACTGTTGGTGCTATCTTTGCAAAGGCAGTTGAGCTTTTGTTGATTCTTTTGCCCTTCTCAGAGTCAGAAAGCTTTCTGTACTGGTTTCTTAAAAAAGCAAGCAGCGGCTGGCACTGGCCTCAGTGGTAGTAAGGCCTGGCTGTGTGTCTGTAACTCCTCCAGGACTGCAAGGCTTTGCTCTATTGAATGTGCAAAGAATGGAGGGTGCTTACAACAAGGATCTGGGCCATCTGCGCGTCTGCATCGTGCCTAAAGAGACATTCAGCAGACTACGTGTCCTAGTTTGGTGAGCACCATCCACAACGAGGGGACTTGACTTATACACAAGATCCATTTTAGTTTACTCAGCTCCAAAAACAACACACACTGACCAAGGGAAAAATGCATTGTCAGTTTTAAGGGTTTGAGGTGAAACTCGTAGGCATTCTCAATTCCTGTATAAGAGATTGCTTTTAAACATGCTGTTACACCTGGAGACCTGATGTGCAGACCACCAAAGCCAAGAGAGGACTTTCCAGTAACTGACCATTGCAAAATCCAAAATTAAACGCAGAGACATCCAGGCTTAGGAATACTGCAGAACATTAAAAAGTGTTCTCAATTCAAAAGCAAGTAATTTGAAAACAAAGCAGAGAAAACTTAGTTTGAAACAAGCATTTCTAGCAACCAGGTACAATATTTGGGCAGAGAAATAAGCTTCTTAAAAGAAGCTGAATGTAACAGAAACAGTTTCTTTTGGTGTCTATGAAATTGTTATGCAGTAGCATTCTCAGTTTCAAGAAAAAGAAAAAGTATTTGAGAGGGGAAAACACCTATAATGATGCACAGTTACAAAGGAGACTGAGAAATTGCTCCTTGTTGGATACACCAAACTACTGGATTTCATTTCTCCTTTCCCAGGTATGCTCCTATTGTTATCTGCTGCTGCTGTCACAAAACAGGGGATGTGGGAAGCAGTCATCTTCTACAAGTGGGTTTTACAGATAAGATGGAGACTGTGTAACCACATCATTTTCCACTCGTGCAAAGGTACCTTCACAGATACAGTTTAAAGCCTGAACAAGCAGAAGGGCTGAAAGCCTCCTGAAAATCCTAAACTCTCAATATTTCAATGGTCAACAACATGTCAGCATGTTGGGTTCGTTCTTGTGACACCCTCCTGTGCAGCTGGCATTGAGATTTTTTTGTTTGTTTACTTACAGGAGGCTCTCTCCCCATTGTTCCTTGGATTTATATCTCCTTTGCTCTGCCGTCCCTTGGTTCCTGAAACTTCCTCCATACGGTAAATCTCAGAAACACACAGTTTAGGATTAAATGCAAAGTACATTTTCCCCTCACTGATTGTCAAGTTATGATGATTCCAGTCCCACAGCTGCTGAAGATTGTGGTTGTCAAGCACATAGAAGGAATAATTCCTAGAAGGAAGTTTTTGAAGAAAAAAACTCATTTTAATTCACAGCCCATTCCAGTGAAGAACACCTTAATATAAGAAAACTTTAAAACACTCTGTTCCCTTTAAACTGGTTCAGCAAAGGGCTTTCTTCTCTCCCACAGAGCAATGAATGTTTAGGGGGCAGGGAAATGAGTGTGACAAAGGATTCCAAGGGTGACCCCACACCATCTAAAGCCCACTCTAACATGTGTTTTAATAATTGTAGAGGAGTTGCTATGAGGAATATAAATTCATGTCTGCTGAACAGCAGGTCTCTACACTGGATTTTCCATTTGGTGGCAAATGGGAAGCAGTAACTGTAGATAACCCATGGAAGGAAAAGCCTTCTGATGTTCTGACAATAAAACACAGTCATTAACACAACTCTTGCTTATGTTTACAAAAGCAGCTCTAAGAGTTTGCATAGTGAGGTTTCCTTGCCTCTCTTAGTTTACCTCTTGGTCCAATAAAGATTTCCTACATTGTGCCAAGAACAGTTGCACCTGTACATCGAAACCCAACAGCAAACAGTTGTACTGACTGCCCAGGATCCACACTTCAGAGCACAGAACTAAACACAGGCAGCTGTGCTGAGCCCCCTCCCTAAGCACAGCCCTGGAATAACATGCACATCCTTTATTTCCACAGACACTGTATACACAGTTGTGTGCCGAAGGCCTATTAAATATTATGAAAGTCCTGTTAAATATTATGAAGAAATTCCTGGTACTACTCGTTTGCGCTGGATAGAAAGAACATACACACATGCTACAGAAGCAGCAAGTCAACACCTGCAAGGACATTGACACTTCGGAATTGTAGGGATAGGAATGCCCCACTGGGAAATGAGATGAAGGTCTGTGTGGCTGATGAACATAAATAAAGCCAACCCACCATGGCAGCATCTATTTCACTTTGGTGGGAACTCCCCCCAACATTAACTACAGCAACACAAAATCCATTACTAACACAGCGAAGCCCATCTTGCACTGCTAAGCCCTTGTCAACAGAGCTACAATGGGCTTTCTACAAACCCTTCTAACTACAGAGTTTCTGCAGGGAAATGTGGCAGACAAACCATAGGGCTCATAAAAAGTTGCTATACTATTAATTTATGGTTGTCCTTCAATTATTTCATTTAAAATTTAGCATTAATTCCTTCCTCACCCAACCTGAAACAGAAATTGCATTCTGGCTCCAACCTGCACAGATTTGTCATTTCTTGTAATGCAGAGCCTATTTTCAGAACCATGTAAAAGACAAGTTGTTTCTCCTATTTCCACCTGCCCCCTAACTACCCAGGACTTGATTTCTAATGAAGTTTATATACCTGGTACGACTTCACACAGATGCTGAGAAGAATGTGCTCAGTTAGCAAGAGACCAGCGACATGTTTGTGCTTTAAAAGCATTCTGCCAGGAGAGAACAAGGATGCTGAACTGCCTGTGGGATTTGACAGACATCACCAAATCCTGTGTTGATTTGAAAGTACTGCGCCTTACTGAAGTTCAGTGTCTTCTTGTCTTGTTTTAAAAGCTAAACCTATGAGCTTCCAAAGCCTCCACACAAACCCAGCCTCACACCTCCATGTATAAACTCTCTAAGTCGCATTTTTAAACTTCACTCGCACGTGGGCAGCTGAAGAATGGAAAATCCCCTGAAACAAGGACTGAGCTGAGGGCCATGGCCATGGGAGCCTGCACTGCAGCCAGGTGCCACCAAAGGTTTGGAGGGTGTCATTCATTCCCCGGGTGCCCGCAGCACAGGGTGCCTGCTCTGCTGGAATGCTGTGGTTACATCAGGCCTTGCTGCTCTCCTGCCGACTGTGTGAATTCACCACACCCTGACAATAATGATCCCAGGAAAACAAACTGTAAATTCCTCACTGAGGAACCACACAACAGCTAGAGATCCTGTTCACACCTTCCAACAGGCCTGACAGCTGATGCCTCTGCCTCAAAGTGGTGTAGAAAACAAGGGGGAGGTTGTTTTGATTTTATAGACTGTCCCCCAGTTTGCTGCAGAGGTTGAAACACAACATCAGAGCAGGCCAGTGCCACAACTGAAACTCCTCCTCAGTCACCATCTTCTCGGTTGCTCGTGAAGGCCACACACTGCTCATTTTCCAGGTACCCGACCTGGGATGCTGTGGGAAGTGCTGCCTACACACCATCCATGCATAGAGCAGTGAACACACAGATCCCAGCAGAGGATGGAGGGGCCTGGCAGAGTCAGCACCAGATGAGTGAACAAAACCCCACAACAGACATTGAGACCTATCTGGCACATCTCCATCTCAGTCTCCCTATTTCCAAGGAGAAATTATTTTCTCGCTACGGGAGCACGTTCACTACAGACATGGTTTTCAAAAGAGGCAATGAAAACTCTAAAAACAAATAAAGTAGATTCCCTCTAAACTTTCCACTTTCTGTGGAAACCAAGGCAAGAACAAGCAACTGAATAAGGAACAAAGAAGTTCTGAAGTGCTGTTTTGTTAGGCCAGTTCAATAAATAAAAGGACAGTAGCAGTGGGGTCAGTCATGTAATGAACAATGATCATAATGGGCTTTAAGTTACCCTCCCTCTCATCCCTCAAGGCACTGCTGGCACAAACAGCTCTTGTTCCAGCAGCCCACTGCTTCCCAGGTTAACCTCCCACTTCCTGTTGTTCATAATTCTGCCCAAGTAATTGTTCAGGCTCAGTCCTTCCTTGTCAGGTGCCTACTTTCACCTAAGTATTTTTGGATATGTTATTTAGACTCTGGTAATGCCTAAATTATGCCAGGCATTTTTCAAGCAAAGAGACTGCCCCTGCTTCCTTAGTATGTAACTGCAGTCATTTCCTAACATAGGGGCACTTCAGCACGAGCAGCTCTTTACTATAGATCTGTTTTATCTCCCCACTCAGCCCTGTTTTCTTCTTCAAAGCTGCACTTATTTACTTCTCTGCTTGGGAATCTGACTGATAAACCTCCTGTTTCCCCTCATTTGAGCTCTGCTTGCTGACAGACAAGGTACCATAAACATAATTACTACCTGAGACACAAAGCTAAACTCAAATTCAAAGAGGTCAAGGGAGAGAGGGGAGAGAAGCAAAGACAAATCGATAACTGGAGTGTCTGTGAGGGCACAGCCTGCTGGGAGTGCCTGAACGAGCCCGTGCTCGGCACTGACAATCCTCTGGGATTTGCAGTTGGAAAGGAGCTTCTCCACAGAGCCAGTGCTCTTCCTGAGCAGACAGCGTGCTCTGCAAGGGCAGGAGGGAGAGCTGCCCTTGCACTCACTCTGTCAGATGGTGGAATTCTAAGAATTTAAGGCTGACCAAAGACCAGCCTGAGAGAAAGAGAGGCTGTGAAGAATTCCTCACGCTTTAACTTTATACAGTCAGGGCAGATAAATAAGACATAAACAGCCTTTCCAGTGACCCTCCCACCACCTTTTCTTCTACAAATTCCCCAAATTCGTTTAATAGTTCTGTCATTATGGAGGGGGACTGATTTCTCCCACAGAACACTGGTTTTAACTTGGGATGGCTACTTGATTTGGGATGAGAAAGAGCAAGACAGTCAGTTTGCTGAAGGACTCTCACTACACCTCAGCAACACACATTCTGCAGGGATAAAAACTTTTGCCTTGACAATCTTTTACCATCATAGGAAAAGAGGAGTTATGTACAGCAAAAAGTATCACATGGTGAGTAATTATAGAAGCAATATAATCCACAGCAAACATTTCAAGGGATCAGCTTTTCCTGACCAGTCTTTTGCGTGCTCAGTAGATAATCCATGTAATGCTAACATTTCAAGGAGTTGCAAACAATTGCAACTTGCACTGTGTTTCACACTAGTTGGGTCACTTCCAGTTGCACTCCCTGGTCAGTAAACTTTGTATTTCCTTTCAGCTGACTTCTCCATAAAACTCTACCAAAAGCCAACAGTAAAGAACTGCAAAGAAATCCAATTGTTTCTGAAGATGCTCTTTTCTCAAATAGAGCAAAAAGAACAGACAAAATCGCTTTTCTGATGTAAAGAATCTACCTAAAAAAACCTAAAATGAAAAGCAACAGCAAAGATACCATAAAATACTTGTAATATACTCAATTTAATACGCTGATTTGGGCATTAACGCAAACGAGCAATGCTGTGCAGAGGTGTTCATGAGGAGAAAAACACTGCATATTAGTGGGAGGGGAGATTCTGTAAATGACAGGTGAATGGTTTTTACAAGACTTTACAAGACTTTACTCCACAGCTTTCTATGAAAGTGAAATTGCATCCATGAGTATCTGAACACTTACCCGTCCACCTGTTCCTCTCCCAGAATGTACCGCAGGTTCTTCAGGAAGGACAGGGAGACCAAGGCATGGGAATGCCGAATCTTCACATACCCCGTTACTGTCTCAATCAGACCCATAAAATTCTCCAGTTCTGAGGCAATGTTATCTACAGTAAGAAAAAGATAATCATTATTGTAACAGAACTCACAGCTTTGACTCATGCTGTGCTTAATGCAGTATTAGCTCAGGAAAAGAAAATGTGTGTACTTGTTGCTTTTGAAAATGAGAGACACTGGTTTTCTTCCCCCCAGAAACAGTTGCCTGTGCAGCCAGATGGTTGAACGGCAAAATAAAGCCACAGAGTAACAGTGGGAAACTGGTCTTGCTTTTCCATACTGGAATACCTGATTTTTCCATGGGCATTTCCCTCTGAAGCCAGCACCAAATGGTGAGCCAGCATTCTGGCAGGGATGAAAAGACCCTTGTGTGAATGTACACACCATGAGATGGAATTGCTCTTTGGGTATGGAGCAAAGCTCAGGCAGAAAGCTCCAGTGGAAAACAGAGAATGAGACTGAAGGTGGAGAGGAAAGGGTGTGTTCTTGGTCTGCTCTGGGCCACAGAGCATTGCTTTCCATGACCTGAAAAGCTCTGGCTACAAAACTGAACCAGTTGATGAAACAGCAAAGATAAAACCATAAGCAAGTCCTCCTGCCATGGAGCATGTTCCACACAACTTACTGAAGCTGATTTTCTATTAGAAATTATTAAAATGTCTGCAGAGGAAGTCCCACTCTTCAGAATTGCCTCCTCTCTATGGACTGTTCCTGCCCAGGTCTTCAACACCCCATCCTTCACAAGCTCAAGCTTTCCTGTCCTTGCCTCCAACAGCTCCTGACCCAATCCCACTGCCTGGTGTCATCACCTTGCCAAGTTAAGCTTCAGTTCCAGGGGGAAGTTTTTAAGGACTTGGGAGAAGTTGCTATGGGGTGTGTTTGCTGCCATAAACACACCAAAGTCCTAACAGATGGCTGGAAAGACCAATTACCAAATACTAATGGTCGGTTCCCATACCAAATAATCAGATGCTCTTCAGCACTCTAAAATAATGCTTAAATAAAATTTAAAAACTCCCACCTGCTTGCCCCAGGTAACTGGAACATCTCCCATAAGGGAAGATTGTACCTGTGGCAGTGGGACCACAAATAAAAAAATCCACAAGATGCTGTAACTAAACCCTGGAACTTTCATTCAGCACGAGGTAGGGAATCAAACAGATCCCAATCTTTCAACCTTATTCATGAAACCAAAAGGGACCTTCCATAGGGACATACAAGTCCAATAAAAACTAACAGCAATTTTTACTCTGCTTTTAAGAGCTCATCAACTGTCAACACCTCCCTGGCTGATGAATCACTGCTCTGACAAATTTAATCCAGTGCTTGTTCAAGACATGTGACAGAGGTGGCCAGCTCACTAATGCTGACCAGCCAGCAGCACAGTGTTAGGCTTTATATGAGTTCTCAGCACTTTGGATTCCATGTTCTAGCAAAACACCACACCTCACCTTAAAAAGCGAGGATCTGCAGTCTTACAGGGCCACGTGACAAGTTATTTACCTACCCAGATGCAAGGATTTTCAACTTTTCCACCTTCTTGGGCCTTTATTACTCTTTTGGGACCACTGCTTGTCTAACTGCCTAATCCTGGTTCCTTGTCCTGCCAAAAAAGCTAACAAAAATACCAGCTGTCCCTACGAATACCTATTCCACCCGTGTGGGGCAGGACGGCGCTGCAGTGGGCCAAATCAAACAGGAGCACTGCCCTGGGCCTGGAAAGCAAACAGCTTGCTGAGTTTTTAATACTCTTATCATTACACTGACGACAGAAGGAAAAATGTGAAAAGCAGCCTTATCAGGGGTTCAGAAAGAGAGGGCGATCACTTACTTCCACGCCGGATGTTGATCAGCAGATTTCCCTTGAGAATTGTGCATCCCTGCAACATTTGTGCTGACGTGACAGAGTCAATGGTCTTCGTTTTCCCATCCTCACAAATTTTGGGGCAAGGCCCCTCACAAGGGCTGCAGAACATGCTGTGAGGAAAGAGAAGGATATTGAAAACAAAGGAGTCTACAGACTGCTTTGAGTTGGATTTTGGAAGACATTTCCCTCTAAAGCTTAGGCAAATCCTCCAGGCTAGACTGAAAGCTGCCTGCTTGTTCAGGATACACATGCCTGCTGCAATCCAGAGAGGTTGGAGAACTGTACCTCCTACAGTGACTGAATGGACCCATACCCACGGCCTGCCAGCTTCTGGAAGGCTCTGTGGTCCTTCCAAAGTCAAAGGCACCACAGGTAAAACCCAGTGCCCTTGCAACTGCACATTTACTCCGACTGAATTGTATCCAGAAACCCCTCCCTTCCCATTTACACAGCAGCCTCAGAGTGCAGGGAGGTTTCATGCTAATCCAGGCCCAACCTCACAAAATAGGCCAGCCAAGAACTGGAGATGGGAAAATACTGTTCACGTTCTTATAAAGTTGTCTTTGCCCATGTCCTTAAACCAATATTTAAACCTCAGCACTAGGGAATTCCATGCTTCTGGCCATTTAACTCAGAAAGACAACTGTGGGGGCACACAGTCAGGAGGGATGTGGAGAAAGTGAGCAGTCAATTAGTCACTACTTCTTACAGCTTAAGAGGCATTAAAGCAGCAAGTTTAAGGAAACAGAAGGTTGTATCTTGATGTAAGGACAACTAATTGGCAACGGGAATTGGGAGAGGAAGGCCAGAAGTATAAGCAGGTTCAAAATGGGTGATACAGATGGAAACATCGAGAAAGACACAACCCCAAACTCAGAGAAACCAGATTGCCAGAAGCTGGGAGGCAACACTGAAGCATGGCTCATTTCTGCTTCTTCTACTTGCAGGCACTCAGAAGCATTTTTAGCAGCCAAACCCAAGCAACAGGAACTCGGGGCAGACCAGCCTTTAAAGGCTCCATGTTATGCTCCCTACACATCACTCCTCCTAGTAAATGTCTTTCCTGAGTCAAGGTAATTTTTATTTTTCAATTTATTCCAGGACTTTTCTTGGTATTTTGTGATTACTTACTTCACCTTAACACTTCAGAGAAAAAAAATACACACAAAAAAAACCCCAAACCCAGCTCCAAAGACAGGTTTCTACTGACAACACTGATGGACATGGACTTACTATTTATTTTTTTTAAAAGAAACTGAACCCACTTTCCTCTGAGGCTTAAAGAAACATGTAAATTGATAACAGTTTTCCATGCATAAACCATAACAGAAAGAAGCTCCTTTCCTTAGTAGTAAGCTCCTATTTCAAAACCCTGCTCTATAACATGCCACAAACCACTAAAAGCTGCAGACACAAGAAAGAGGCTTCAACTAAATGTACAAAGAATGCTGGAAATGCTTTCCATTTGCAACTATTTGTTAACAGCACCTCTGGGGAACAGAACATTCACTAGCCTTGAGTTACAGCTCCTTTCAATCTCTGCAGAGAGCACAACACCAAGATAAGACAGGATGGCCACGCACTCCAGCGTAAGCAGCTCAAACAGCTGCTACTACAAGCTCCAGGAGATAACAAAAGCTGCATTTCTCAGGTGAATATCTGGATTTGGGCAAAGGCTGTGTTAAGTTGCTTGTATCCAAATGCCAACTGGAGAGTGCCTGGAACGGATGGATGACACGCATGCACACACACAACTGCTGCATCACCACAATCCCCTTTCCAGAAAACACAGCAGCCTACAAAAAAATCTTTTTAGCATAATACTGAAGCACTACAAATTTTAGCACACTGACTATCCTTTACTCAAAGTCCATGACTTCCAAGAGAGTCAGTGGGCAATGAAGGCTTCTTGCTTTAACTACTGGCAAATGACAAAAATCACAAGCAAACATTGCTTGAACTGTTAAAATTAAATAACAGGAAGAGAGACACTCTTACAAGAAATTATTCTGTATAATATTGTTGGCTGCTACATTATTTTTGTCACCATCTATATCATTACTTCCTTCTAAAACACCACTGTTATCTCCTAGGAGTAGCAAAAAAAGGGAAATTAAATTAAATACACTGAAGAACTTGTGTAAAATGCAGGCACAGAGAAAGCAAATAATATGCAAGGCAAGGTAATTCCTATGGCTTGTTCTGTGCGACAATGGTCATCAGCCAATTCCAACCCTGGGCTTCACTTTAATTTTGTGACTCTCTACTTGAAGACCTGGTTCTGCATTGCATGACATCCTCCAGCCCTGCTGAAGACCCAGAGCCCACTGAGGCTGCACAGGACCACACACCATCAGGTGGATTCGTCATGGGAGGTCTAAGTCAGCTTCTACCAGGAAGCCACGCAATCCCCCACTGCAATTCCCCCTCCTGTGTTCTCCCTTCTAATTCCCACCCCAATCTGCCCTTGATCAGGGAGTGCCAAGCCCAGACAGGACAGAAGCTGCGTTACCTTTGGCTCCCGTTGCGGATGAAGCCCGAGGGACACTCGGCCATGCACTCGTCGTTGTGAATGACGAACTTCTCGTACTCGCTGGCGTCCGTGGCGGGGACTTTGGAGCAGAACTCTCTGGTGACGCAGCGCCAGCCCTCGAACTTGTACGTGTTGGGGGGGCAGGTGGGCAGGCACACTCCCTCGTAGTAGTAGTTGCGGCAGGCCACGCACGCCGTGTTGTTGTCGGGCGCCGTGCAGCTCCCCAGGCACTCGGGGTGGCAACACTCGTTTTGGTCTGTGCAGGCTCGCTTCCCACACGAGCTGGGGCACACTGCGGGACACAAAGCAAGGGAGCATGAGCAACAGCTGCTGAGGTGAGTGGTGCTAAAGGAAAAATCCTGTTCTCTGCAGCTTTATGGAGATTCATTTCCTGCACGCTAGAGCATCTCTGAAAAAAAACGCAACCCACTACTGTAAAAAATTCTGGTTTTCTCAGCTTTAGTTGCCTGAAAGTATCTTTTTCTCAGATCAAATTTATTACATGAATCAAGTAAATAATAAAGAAAACTGCTGAAAGCAAGATTAACATAAGGATAATGGAAACAGGCATTACTGGAACCTAATCCATAGCTCTAGTATTATGGATTTTTTTTTTTTTGGCATGCTGACTTATTGTCTTTCTAAGCATTTCTTGTCTTTCCTATTTCTACTTCAAATTGGTCTTTTATTGGCAAGAAAACAAGCTTCCTTCAAAACAACTTAATTACACTTGTAGAAGGAAGCACTGCTCTACTGCAGCACACATGGTTGGGCTGACCCCAGTGTAGCATCCCAATGTTGCTTATGTGTGCAAAATGCGGTTTAATAAAGTATCAAATCATCATCCACATCAAATACAGAGGAATTATGGAGCTACTATTTTCCCCTGAAGAACATAACAGAATTCTGCCTTATCCTCAAATTCTGGGTTCAGAGAACAAAATATGAAAGGGAGAAAAAAAAAAATGGGGTGCAAATTTATGGAGACATTCGTTTTATGTGAAAGCATTTCAGCTTGGAAGACATGAACAAAGAGCAGAATCCTCAGCAGCCGAGCTCGCCACTGCTAGATCAAAAGAAGTGGCAGCATTATATTTATGTAACAACAGCATTTTGATTACAGCACTCTATGGCCTTTTAGCCACACGAGCCGTGTGCCAGAGGCTCTGGAAACACACAGATTGCAAATCTGGTTTGCATTAAGTAGCTGTTTGCCCCTTTCTAACTTAGCTAAAACACTGTATCAGTAACAACAGCAGAAAACTGGATTTCAGTGGTGCCACTACAGAGAGATCCAAGCGGAGCACCACAGACATTTAAACTGAGTGATTTCAGCAGAAAGCAGAGAATCAGGACAGAAGTTAACATCCCAAAATGACCATGGAAGCAGCTGATGAAAATCCACACTAGTTCTGCATAGTGATTTATCTCTCAGTTTGCAGCTATGGTGTTGTTTTAATGCAGGACCAAACTCCCTAAAATTTTAATGCCCTCCTCTTCCCATAACGAGGTCCAGGCTTTCCAGTTTTCACAATCCCATTCAGCAGAACTCCACCATCCTCACACAGGACAAAATGCTTGTGACTGCTATTAAGCAATAACAACAGTAATAACAACAACAACAATAATAATTCCCCCACAAGCAAACCAAAAACCACAAAAACCCCCACTGCTCATAGCTCTGCATCAAGGATGTTCACATCTTACACTGACTTTTGATTATAAAGAGTCATTTTCTGACAGCTTTAAGTAGTGCCCACCTTGAAAAGGACCTGTCAAAATGCCATCCAAGAATTTTGAATTTCTTGTCAAAATGATTCTATATTGACTGCAATTAATTTTAATCTCCTTTTTTAAATGGATGGAGGGGGAAGATAATGAGAACAAGGAGATGGGACCATGAGCACAGCTGGTGCCCAGGTACCACAAGTACCACAACTATCACATGCAAACCAAACTGAGAAAATTTTTGCAGAGCCTGTAAGACTACAGAGAGCAGGAATGCAGAGGCAATCACTGCTAAATACTGCATTGTCTGAAGACGCTGGATGATTTTTTTTTCTTGAAAAGGAAACAAACTACATGCACTAAACCTTTATCCCAAAATAAAATGCTTATACAGGTGCCTATTCTTTTTGACTGTAACCTGCACCAGTGCAACAGAAGTAAGGCATCTTACTTCTTACAGTGCAACCACCTAAGTAAGGCATCACAAATTGCCTTGCACCTTAAAGTACACAGGACTTGCATCTGGCACTACTAAGGGATTTAAAAAAAAATCAGTGTGTCTTGCTAGCAGATGGACTGCTGTGCTGAATGGGTGCCAGAACTCAGATTTCATGTGGTAGCTACATTTCCAGTTCAAAGCCCTACTAAAAAAACCACACACCCCCCCCCACCCCATGCCTCCACAAAGTTCATTGCTGAATGTATTGATTAAATACATCATTTTTTGTTTTCTTCTAAACAATTTGCTGGAAAACAAGCCCTGCCGTGCTAAGTGTTGGGATAAGCATAGATAGAGTTTATTTCATTCCTGGGAAAGACTCCTGTATTCCCTTAATGCCTCTGCCATTCATGAGCAGTCTGGTATAAAAATAGGATTCCCTGCATCTCCTGGTGAATCTGCTGACGCTGGTCTACAGAAATATAAACTGGAGCACACAATGATACACAAGTTCATATGAAAAAGGCAATCAGTGAAACAGGTTTTCAAAACTATAATAATATTTTAATCACAACCATTTTAACATGAACTCTTGAAAACTTTATAAAGATAATTTTTTAAAAGCTCAGCAACCTAGCTTTTTCCTCAGTCCTATTTTCTGCTTGTTCTTGCTAACGTTGGCAGAGTTTTCAGCCTGGAGACAATACGGGTATCCTGTTTCTTTGAAGAGGCAGAACAAGAACTTCTGTGTGTGTGTGTAGGACATATTATCAACAACAAAAAAGCCTTATCTGCCTTACACGCTAGTTCCTCAGATATCCCTATTCTAAAAACCTTACTAAACAACACTGCTGACCTCCCAGTCCAGACCCATCTATCCTCCCCCCACCCTCCCAAACTGTGCTACTTGGGCTCCTAGATTTGTACCAAAACATGCAAAATGCAGGTTCCAAAGTACTTAGGCCAAGAAAAGTGCCCTGCAATACACTCAGTGACTTGTTGACTTTATTCTGCAAGAACATTAGAGACACAAACACAAGCGAACAGTGAGCTGACATTTGGGGACAGAATTTATCAGCCAGGTACAACAGTGCCTTGGAACATGAAGGCTGATGACGATATACAAAAAAAAAACAACCCCTGAACAAATCCTTGCTGACAAGCCCAAGGGCAAAAAATGCTTAATTGTCATCACATGAAGATAGCAAAATAATGGAAAATTTCAGACCTTGGAGGGCAGCCATAGGAGAAGGAAGTCAAAGCAAGACGTGGAGAGGGGCAGACCCTTAAGCACTTTAATAAAGAGATGATGGAGGCCTGACTAGACCAGCATCCATTTACATTTAGGGAGTGAAAGTAGTGTCAGAGCATCAGATCTTCAGAGAAAGACAGTACAAGGGAACCAGTAGCCACAAGCCAAATTTACTGGGGCAAAACCAGCAAAAATAATTTTCTTTATCCGTCCATGCTTCAACTTCTCTCGGATTTCTTCAAATGAGTTTTCCCTGTCAATAAGAAATTCAGGAGATTTTCCAAATACTATTAAGATACTATGATCACTGACAAAAAAAGCAAAATATTTCATTCCAAGATGCCTGTTTACCGAGCAAATCAAATTCTGACCTGACATACAGAAAGGAGATACCTTAAAACTAAATGCAAGTATCTTAGAAACACAAGGAGCCCCAAGAGAATCTGACTCAGAGACTCATTATCCTCAATTAAAAACCCCAAGATGCTAAACCAGAACTGCAAACACAAAGTAAGGTTTGGAAATCCTCAAACACAACTCTGAGGGGGAAAAAAAAATTTTAAAAGCAAGAGACAAATCATCTGCCTGTATTTACAACAGTTCCCTTTTGGACAGGCTGAGGCTAAGGAGGTGGCAGTAAGTTTGTCTGACATCTAATCCCTCCCTGCTATGTGGAGTGTGCACCACGCCAGGGCTCACTGCGAACACCCCGCACTGACATCATGGCTATCGTACAGTTTGGGCAGACAAAGTGTGTTCTTATCATCTCCGAGACGCCATGACTTCAGCAACGCTGGAGCAGAAAAATCAGGTGAATAAACAATCAGTCACAGGGAGTGAAAATGCAGCCAGAGGAGGAAGACTCCTGGCAAGCGGAGGCGCCAGCCTCGGCCAAGGATGGCACCGTGCCAGTCACATGCGGGCAAGCAAAAGGTTGCCAAGTGTGGGATAAATATTTTTTAAAGATTCTTTCTCTCCTTGTAAAAAGATATTTGATCCTTCTTTGGGTTGGGTTTTTTTTTTTTAATACATACTCTTTTGGCTTTTTTAGAGCATCCTTCAGATAAAATAATGTTTCAGAAAAGAAATAGGGGGTAAAAAATGCCTCATTTTGAGCAGAAATGAGAGGAGGAAGGGAGTGTTTTCTCCTAGCCAACTACTGAAAAAATTAGCTGTCTAAATTTATCCACAAAGACAGAAAAATATGGTCACTTTTGGAATGTTAATCCTTCTACATGACAGAATTTTAAATATATTGCATTTTAATGGGCTAAACTTTGGTACGGCCTTTCAAACAGCTGACTTCAAATGCTCAAACAGCCTATACAAGACCTGATTTCTTTTGCCCAATATTCTGTGAGAATAGAGAGGCTGGAGAGACATTACTCAGAAAATCCAGTTCCAGTGATTCATGGTCAGGGCTGGAATCAAAAACTCCAGAATAAAAGGAAACACACATATTAAATACATGCAGTGGCGTGTTCTGATCACAGAAATACGGGTAAAAGTCATCTCCAAGGCACTCAGAGCCTTGGAGAGAAGAAGCCACTCAGAGCAGTTGTGTAAATCTTTATATTACCAAAGAAACAGGTATTAGCAGCATATCAAAAATGGTATATTTTTTGTCTTTTCTGTTCCTCCTTCTCTGAAACTAGTCATCTCATATTCAGTGAAAATCCTGAAGGCAAAAAATGCTGCCATGTCAAACTACTTTCTAATGGCTAAGGCATGAATTGGCAACTTTTGACAGTAACTGCCAAATCTCAAAAGTTCAGTTCAACCCAGCACTGATCTAGGACCTGAAAGAGATCATTTCCTCCTTCTTTATACCTCCAGTATGCAGAGTCATGTCCACCAGCAAAATACTTGGAAATGTCTGTACAAACTTGTACCAAGAGGGCATTAAGTCTATGGCCCACAAGCTACATCTGACTCAAGATAAGTCATGTGTTTCCATGTTTAAATCCTAGTCACTACCAACCCATTTTTATCCCTGAGACCTTTCCAAGGATCCTGAAATTATTCTAAAGTGGTTCAGTGAATTATTTTCTTCCCACTATACCTGGTAAGCCTCCACACAAAGCTTTCTGGTCTCTCACTTCTTGGTATTTCTGTTTGTCACAGATGCTGTATATGCCTTTATCCCTGCATGAAGGAGTGGGAGTGATGAAGCATCCAGAACCTCAAAATAATCCCAATGGATTTGCCCAGCCTGACATCAGCCATCAGCCCACTAACTGCCCAATTTTTAATCACATGAAAGATTGATTACAGAATCTATTCTTGCATCCCCTTCCTCAGTATTTTATGGGTGAAAAACAATACACAGTTGTGCAACAGCTGGAGCCAACTGCTCAGATGGAAGCACCTGTAGATGATTCTGGAGCAAAGGAAGTGGAAGAAAGGAATGGGAGACAGGTTAGGAAAGTCCAGCACTGTCCAGCACCTGGAGACTCTCAGATTCCACCAGATGAAATGAGGTCTAAAAAGCAGAGAGGAAACATTCATCGTTCAATGAGTGTATTTCAGTTGGATACACTGGAGTTTGATGACCGCACACATCCCTCTTTTGGCCACCTCTCATCCATTCCTCACCCTAGAAGTTAGACCAAAACAGCTTCCAGGCGTCCCAGCTGTGATACAAAACAACATGTGTGCCAGATCCCTTTTATTCAGACTAGAGGACTTGGGGACTCTCCTTGGCACTGTAAAACTCCTATCCCTTCAGGTTTCTGCAAATGAAGCAATCAACCCTGCTAAATGCTCCAGCAGCATTACAGGAACTCCCATCACACCGAAACGAGACCAAATGGAAACCTGAGTGAAGAAAACAACCACCTTATCCCACAGTCAACAGGAACCCACGGATAGCACAGGCAGTGTGCATTTGCTCCCCAATGTGTAACACTATGGCCCAGGAAAGTGCAAACAAACACGAGTTATTGACAAACCCAGGCAGCACGAATTGCATTCTCTTTCAAAACAGTTTATGTTGCCCAGCACAGCCCAGACTGGCATCATTGCAGCTGGCACTCAAGAGGATGAGGAAAAAAACAAGTCCATTTAGTCCCTTCCACGCCAGTATGAATTCAGTACATAAACAAGCCCCACGGAGGCAGATACACGGCCATCTCTGGGGAGTTCAGGCCAGTTGCACTCTATCTTCAACACTGAGTAAACAAACTGGCCGGGAATGTGTTACCATCAGTACCACACTGTTCCAGAAACATTTCCTCTACGCACAGGGAAATTTCCCACTGGAAGATGCAAATTAGAACAGTAGCATTGATCAGAGTGGGGAGGAAGGCAGGAACGTGAAGGTCCCCCCGTGGTGGTGAAAGCTGCTCCCCATCCACTGCCATCCCCCATCACTCACAGTCACAGATTTGTCCACATTCCTAAAGGGACAACTGAAGTTCCTGAACTCTGCAGTAACAGATAAGGAAAGCAAAGTGCTGCCGAAGAACAGCTCTGAGGCAAATTATTTTTCTTTTTGCTGCAGATTACGAGCGATATATTGGGGTTTTGCTTGTTCTTGCTTAAAGCTAGATTTAATCTGCCTGTCTTCCAAATGCTGCAAGTGTAAGGCAATAAGCTTTACAGGATTTAATTAATATACTGCAAGCAAGGAGTGCTGGTCAGCCATCTCCTGGCAAACGCCCAGCTGGAGGAGGACTACTATTCACATTCCAGATTTATTCTAAAGGAGGAAGACAGCCTGATAACATTATCACACTGGCCTAAATTATGTAGTTCTCTTAATGCCGAAGGATCACAGCAGTTTAATCCAGGGCAAACAAGAGTCATTGGTTCGGAGGGATTCAGCTCCTGCTCCATTTCAGGAATGCCCTTTGCATTCATGCCTTACACCCATCAACAGCTTAACCATTCTGGCACCAGCAAGGAAACAGAATGTTCGTCTTGGAGGCTGAATCAACTCTGCTCCAACCAAGGGCTAATTACACTAAAATTAAAGGGAAAAAAAAGCTTCAGGAAAACTGTTCATAATACACACAGCGGGGCAAACCTAGAAAGTTTTTGTTCATCTCCAACTAAGATGACAACAACAAATGACAAAACCTGTAGAGTTCTGAACATTAGAAAGATGAAAATTCAAGGAAACAGCCAGATAGGCCAAGAACATTCAAACTGTTTTACTACAGAGCAAGACTTTTCAAGCTGTTCACCTGGTAGTGAGATAGGCCACGAAAACCAGGATTCAGTTCCAGATGTTCAGGAGCCTGAGAAGAAAGCAGGATGATAATGGAAGGGCAGAACAAGTTGCAAGAATGCTGATGGTCTCTGAAGTTATCAGAGACACCTGGTGTGTTTGTTTTAAATTACAAACTACTAAATCTGGGAGTGTGACATCACTTATGATATTTGTACATTGCAAGTGAAAGGCACCCTGTTAACAACAACAGTAACGATGCTCCAAACAATATTAAGGCAATTATGCTAAAACGATCAAATAAAGTATTTCCTTCAGGACTTCCAGAAATACAAGAGTGTAAGCAAATCTGACAGCAACTGAAGATTGTGCTCTAGAGATCCACAACAATCAAAGGGTGAGCTCCCTCCTTTGTTTTAATAATCACGGAATATATTTTTCATTCTAAATCTTCCTCTATTATAAACTCAGAGGGAATACTGAAAGTGCCAGAATTTCTAAGAGCTAAAAGCAGACAGGAAGACTGTGCACTAATCCATTTCTTAAAATGCATTTTAACAAATTTGCAGGCAACACTGGCAGTGGGAAACATACAGCTGACTTAAAGGTGTATTAGAATTAGTTTCTTCTCATACACTACAACCATGGACGGAAGCATTTCCAAGGGAAATGGGAAAATGTTGAATTACCATTTTAGACTTGATGCAAATTGCTTTCATAGTCTGTAAATCATCCTGAACTACCTGGACCTAAACTTTTAACTCCATCTTCCATGGTCTGATCTCCAAACAACAAAACTGCTGCAACAGTTGCCTGTTTGCTTAGGGGTTCCTGACCAGCTCTGTGTGTGGACAGAAAAGCTGGAGATGGGCTGCAGAACCTGCTTTGGGAAGTGCAAGGATTCTCCCAGTCCATTGTGGCACTGGACATGACCACAAACCCAAAGGAGGCCCCAAGTGAACTGCTGCAAATTCAGCAGCTCTGAATCCCCAGAGAGCTCAGGCCAAGCAAAGGGCTCAGACACCTGAGTCAGAAGCCACTGAAAAAAAGTGCCTTGGGCCAGTGAGGAGCACGGATGGAACAGAAGCAGCTGCGAGTGCTCAGTGTTTCCTGCTAACCCAACTGAAGGATGACAGTGTCATCCTGCCTGTACTTAGCATCTTTAAAAACCTCCTCGGTTGTGAGACTGAACTATTTCGGTTTCTTCCAACAGTTTGATATATAAACTGCTTGACTGTGACATCCCCCAGAAACTGCAAACACACAGAATAGACTCACGGGACAAATGGCGCACACAGCGCTGCCGGCCATGTACTCACACACAGCTAAGACTCAGATGCTTGAGCTGTCTCTGCTGATACACTTCCACATGCTGTTGAGGAATTCCTGCTAGCATGACTGGGAAAAAATAATAATGACATTGCTTTGGACTTTCTAAATCCTTCCCTGTAGTAAGGATTTGTGATCAGATTAGGGAGTACCAGAGGTTTATTTATTTATTTATTTGTAGGAAGGACAGCCAAGGTGAGCTGTATCCCTGGATCTGACAGGGGCTCCAGGCTGCAACAAAGCCAGCTCAGAGATGCTGCCTGGCTGCTCTGAAGCTGGAGACGGCATCAGACAGCACTTATTAAAGAAAAAGAAGGGATTCATGTTTTTGATATTGGCACAAAGTGGGAAGCACGCTGCTTCCCACTCTGTTTTTGCTCGAGTTTGGCACGTTTGAGCTACGCTTTTCTTCTCCGGTACCTTTTTTTGTCATCTCAAGTCACATTCACATGAACATATAAATACGCAGATCCTTACGCTCTGTGTATAGCAGATACTTACATGGATGGTCTCAAAAAAGAATATTCTTTTCACACACTAAAAAAATTATACAGAGTTATTTTAAATTCAGAACTGTTTGTATATTCCTTATAAGTTTATAAAACTCTCACTGTCCTCCCATGACTAACGAAACTGGAATTGAGAGAGTATTCTATATTTATAACTCGTCTGGTTGCTCATGCCTATGGCCCTATTTCCACCCTGCGTTACTGTACACAGAGCTATGTGAGGTATTGTGGGTTCCCAAACTTCACCGATTTCCTAACAAGGCAGGCCTGTGTCCCGGAGGAACAAGCTGGGGGCTGTTTCATTTGAGCACTGGCCGAACTCAGAGGGAGAGGCCTTGAGCACTGTGGTTTTGGCAGCTCTTCTTGAAGCTGGTATTAGAGGCCATGTCTGGGCAATGACACACCGAGCTGGCACCAGGCTGGGGATCGATGCTCTGTCTGCAGCACAAACCCTCTGGGATTCCTACACACTCACCCCAGTGATCTCAGTGCTCCGCAGCTCCTCAGTCACCTACAGCACGGACACACCACAGGCACCAGGCAAATCCAAGCCTGACAGACTCATTTGCCTCTCAAAATCCAAAGGAGGCAAAACACTCACATTTTAACCAAATGCCCCCAAGACCATGCTGTGTTCACTGACGCTGGCCCACTACAGACCTCCAGCAGCTGGCAGGGAAAGAGACTCGTTCAGGTATCTGATATTTGGATCAGATATCTATTATTTGGACTAAATGAAGCAAAATAAGGAAAAAACTGGATTACATACAAGTGAGGGTTGGGCGACATTCTTTATCCATATGAATGCCCAACTCATGCAATCATATCCCATCTTCTGAACAAAATCACTTTGCTAGTTCAAAAAACCCAGCAAGAAATCTGAGGTTTTGTTGTGATAGAGGTCCCTCATAATTGACGCATTTTAAACTCACGCCAGGCACCTGTGAAGCACAAAGCTTTTTCTAATTTATGGTTCCTATATAAGATCAAGATAAGTAAGTATTTATCCAAAAAGCAGGGGGAGATACAAAGAGAGACATTTTTCAAATTCAAAATATGTTGTTGGTGGCTGGGATTAGGGTCTAACACTCATGGATGTGGATTCATTACAAGGCCAGGATCGATAAAGCCTTGAGTAACCTGGTCTAGTGCAAGGTGTCCCTACCCATGGCAGGGGGTTTTGGACTAGATGAGCTTTAAGGTCCCTTCCAACCCTTGACATTTTAGGATTCTCAGATTCATTAGGGTACTAAAACTATAAAAAACCCACAAAAAGCAAGAAACCCATAACTCTTCCTAAGAGGCTCTGCAGAAAAGTACGTTCAGAAGAATTTATCTGGCGGACTAAATGCTTCACATACAAAAACAAGGCAAGGTCTGGACTATGCTTAGAAAGTTTAAGCCTCCATACCTATTAACAAAAAAAAACATGACCAGGAAAGCAAGTGGAACACGGTCAACTTTGTGTAACTGAACTGAGAATGTTTTACCCTACCAAAATAAATGTTTCCTTAGAATATTCTAGCTGAGGGAGAGGGACAGCACCTAAATCCTCCTATAAGGTAAACCAAGAACACCTGCCTCTCCTTCCTTTTCATCCCAGGGTCACTGTCTCTGCCAGGGGTAGGCAGTGGTGCTGCAATTTCTTTTCCCCTGAATTTATTCAGCCGCTTTCTTTGCTTTGCAATAAAGCTGTCAGGATTAACAGGCAGCTCTGGTGAGTCAGATGTTCAAAGAGAAAAGATGATCTGTACCTCTCCCCATCTCTACAGCAATACTACTGGTGGAATTGTTTTCCATCACTTGCCACACAAGACAAACTTTTAAGAGCTATTAAAAACACTCCTCCAGCTTAGCAAGAAGAAAAATGATCTAAATTTATCAAAGGAGCTAAAGTTCACTACACTTTGAGAAAAGGATTTAGATATGGATTATGTTTTCATCCATTTAGACCATGGAGTAAAATCATGAAAAGGTCTTTGAAGAATTAAAAAGAGTAGTATTACCACTTAATTTTTTTTAAAGTTTCATATTATTTACATAATTTAAAAATGTTTATGCTGAAGTACAGCATACTCATGGTTTTCCACAACATGTGATTTGATAGACCCTTTTCTACAACTTTTAGAAATTCTCTTTTAATGTTAAAATTTCACTAAGTATTTCATTAATTCTGCAGAGGGCTAGTATTAGTTACAGGAGAAAACCAGGTTCCCAAAACAAATAAGCTCTACAATTCAGTAATATCAGTATTTACAGCTTCTTCATGCAGAATGTGCTGACTTCAGACAGACCATGAAACATTCCATAACCTCATTTACCTCAGAAATTATTGGATTTATAGGCCACCTACAAACACCTACAAATGGAAAATTTATTGAATTCTAAGCTTTATTTCTCAATAATACTGTAGTAACAAGACTGCAATTACCTTTTCTTCCAGTTATGGGTCTCCTTAAGCCAATAACTGCAGATATCTTTGGTTATAGAGGTCAAAGGGGTGAAAGCATCACCACGCTTCCCATTTTCCACCTCCTCATGATACTATGCTGTGTTTTTACTATTCAGAGGCACATCCTCCTCCTTGTACTGATCTATTCTGAGCACACCAGCCATGCCATTCCCTACGTTCCCCAGGTGTATGTTTACAGTACACAAAGCAGACCAAGAATAAAGTATTTCTGGCCAGGCTGCAGTTATCAATATCATATCACTCCCACAAACATTTGATGCTGATGCTGAGAAGTGTTGTGACAGTTATGTACCTCCTCTGGTCCAGCTGGTCCTCACTATAAAAGGGGACCAGTGGCTGCTTTTGGCCAGCTGGAAGGGGACAGGGCTGTATTGCCGTCACTTAATTTGAGAAACACTTTCCTATTCCATCCTTAGAAATAGTCTTTCTCTTCCAATGTTTATGACTGCAACATGAAACAACAAATGGATCTGTCTCTATTTCAAGCAGGGCAGGCCCTGCCTTCTCTGCAGTTATATGAACCTCAGTTTCCATACCCATTAAATGAAGTTCTCTGTACATTATGCAAACACTAGCCAGAACACACTGTTTGAAAATCACATTGGTTAAAAAACAAACAAAACCCAGACAAATCCAAATTTGCAGACAGAACCTTCACTGAAAAACAATGAAAGGCAACTACCAAAAACAGCAGATCCTGCTTGTTGATGGCTCTGAAACAAGAAACAGGGAGGGGAAAAAATAATTAGTATTCCAGGATGTCCCATGCACACACCCAAAACTAAAAGCATTAAATTGGATGGGAATAGAATAGCTGATCTTGCCTGCAGTCAAATACAGAGAAGTATCATTTAAATTGCAAATTACAGAGCCAACAGATTTTTGCACAAAGTTCAAGGCTGTTCTATGGTTTGTTTTTATGAATTAGGAATGACGCGGGGAAAAATTAAGGGCTTGGGCCAGCTACTACCCTTAATACATATTTCAGCTTAAATATTTCTCAGATTCATTTGATGCACTTTATTCAGGCACTGCAGCTCGTTAAAGTGATGACAGAAAGTAAAGCAGCTTCTCCAAGATCATCCCTAAGGATGCAGCATCCGCTGGTGGCCACGCTGCCACTGCAGGATTAACTGCTACAGAAGGATCTCCAAACTGACTAATTACTCCCTCCTCCCCACATCATGTCCTTCCCCACACGGGAAACTTTTAATCCATTTATACCTTTCCTGGGCAGTGCTTTTCAACCAACAGTTCATCTGACAAAGCCTCCGCCTCCCTTTCCTAGGTTTTAAAGAGCTTGTTCCTACCAACATCAGCTTCTTGGCCTTGGTTCCCACAAATTAAACTTGATGAATGCTTAGTAACAGAAAAATATATACTTCACATTCATACAGTGCTTCTTAATCAGCAGTTCTCAAAACGCTTTACCAAGTATGAAATCCAATCAAGTGGCTGGTTTTGATGCGGGGTTTGGGGGGTAAATGCAATAAAAAAAAGATGAGTTACTCCATGTTACAGCAAAAGGCAGAAGATTTAGGAACAGAAGAAGCTGTTTGCCTTGATATGCAAAAGCCATGACCATAATAATTTTCTTTTAAAATGCAACCAGTCCTGAATTACAGAGTTCAGCACACAATTCAGAACACTATTCAGAGGACCTGGGGCTCAAGTATTTTCTTGTCAGGCTGTTAGCACATAATAGAGAAAAGACCAAGCAGAAGCCAGATGATCTTTACAATATTATTTTAGAAATCAGCTTGCTTTGGGAGTATTTGTAAAAAGTTCTACCAGTGAATATGTAAGTAACCACAAAAAACCTGCTATTTCACTCTAACAGTAGACCCCTAGTCAAAAATGTAAAATACCTTCACAATATCAGACTTGGGTCTTTTGGGACAAGAACAAAGACACTCTGGTGAAGATTCTGCAAGCTTTAAAGGATGACAACAAATGTCTTCATCTTCAGCACGGAGAAAAAGTGAGGCTTGTCTGACCAAAGAGTATTGAGCCAAAGGCTTTACAGTGACATATGGCAGGTCACAGTAGCATAAAAAATAAAGGTTGGAAAAGACCTCCAAGATCATCAAATCCAACCCTCACCACCTTGTCAACTATACCAGAGCACTGAGTGCCATGTCCAGTCATTTCTGGAACACCTCCAGGGATGGGGACTCCACCATCTCCCTGGGCAGCCTCTTCCAATGCCTGACCAGTCTCAGTGAAGGAATTCTTCCTGATATCCAACCTGAACCTCTCCTGGCACAGCTTCAGGCTGTTTCCCTTGTCCTGTTGCCAGTTGCCTGAGACAAGAGCCTGACTCCCTTGTGTCAGGGAGTTGTAGAGAGTGATAAGGCCACCCCTGAGCCTCCTTTTATCCAGGCTGAACACCTCAGCTCCTCAGCTGCTCCTCACAGGACTTACTTGATCCAGACAAGTCAGCACTATGTCAATTAACAGTAAAATTTAGCTGAAAGGCTCATTATAAACTACAGTAGGGCAAAGAATATAAAGCAAAATCTTGGGATTCTTATGAGAAAATGTGCACAAGGTATCTTCTTCAAAGGTTTCTAGCTTAGATATTTTAACTCAAGGATGTTTTGGTTTTTGAAGACTTTCTAATTAATAAGCCAAATGGCTCTACAAATTAATTCCACTTTTTAAAATACATTGTTTTCTTTGTTTTGTCATTCTCAGTTTTTTAATCACATATGCAGATGGTGCCACCTGGGAAAGTTTACACGCTTACATCATTAAGTGTCTTTGAATTAACTTCATGCCAATAATTGTTTTTAAGAGATAACACTGCTAAATTTGCCAAATTTGCCACCTGAGAAAAGTTAATCTAATTCTTTTCTTGCCCACTGGAGAGAGATGGTGACCTGTTCCACTGAGGGACAGACGCACAAGGACAGAGTTCAGCCACTTCCAGCACATAAAACTCTTATGTTTTTATCTCTGGTCTCCACTTGATTGTCTAATATCTGATGGAACCTCTACTACACAACCAATGTCAATCACAACTGGATTTTCTCAGTCACCAACAGCCCCAGAACGCTGCAGTCACAGTTGGATTCAACAACACACCAGTGGGGATACGACAGGATTTCACCCAGGGCACAAAGATGGAACCTGGAGTCTCCATGAGCTGCCCACAGTTGCACATTTTGGGACATGGTCCAAACCATCTGCATCTGAACCTGGGAGATGGCTCCAAACTGCCTTTTTTAAGTTTAACAAACATGTCTGGCTTAAAAATTATCATTGAGAGAATGACATTACCAGGTCAATGTGTTCCTGAGCACTGTCTCTGAGAAAAGACAATTTAAAAAATCATTTTGTGGCTGTTGGTGCAATGGGTAACAAAAACCGAATAGGCTCAGAACAAATACCTTAATAGCAATGTCTGTGGAAACCAAAATCTTTTAAAATGCAGTTTGAAATCTGCCAAGCTACACTTAAAAGAAACTCTACAAGGCCACAAGCCCCTTGGCCAGCTTCTCATTCCCTCAGATTTCACCTCACCTGCATAGCAAGTGCACAGCTTTGCTCACGTCTGTCTCATCTCTGGATAGATGAACATGGCATCCTGTTCACTCTGCCACCTCCGGCTCTACATTAGCTTTTCCCTGCTTCCCTGTTGGCCTAAATTATCCTTCAGGAGCTTGCACACTCTACAGCCTCTTCCTTGAGCTCTTAAATCACTCCTCAAGCCTCACTCCTATCCAGACTACTAAAAATGCAACCTCATGAGCAATTACCTACAAAGCATTAAAAAAATATCCTCATGAACCTGGTACATGAATCCAAGCATCTCTACAGCCTGCTGGGAACCCTATCAACAACCAGAAGCTACAAAGTTGATGCAATTGTGAATCTAGTTTTCATTAGTTTACATCAGGGTTACCTCGATAAAACAACAGTGTTGACATGCATCCAACAAATTACAGCTGATCCCCCGTATCTAAGGATGAAGATCACGACTAAGAAGTATTCAGCAGCTGTAAGTCTAATCTCATGATCCAAGTTATTTTCTTAGTGAAGTCCTGCAGTGTATATTGTTTCATGGACAGCATCCTACTCATTTATAATATGCATGCTGTCAATCAAAAGACTCAATAATTGAGCTACAATCCCATTTAGAACTGAATGCTTTTTAAGTCTAATCATCCTCAATCAAGGCTTAAGCGACCAGTCCAAAGAACCACGTCACATTCCAGAGCACACTGTGGCTTCCACCGGGTACACAGTGGATCTAAGAGCTACATGCTAGAGAAATCCATTTTTAATAAAAACCCTATTGGTTAAACAGGAAAAAAAAATGCAAAGAACGAAATCCTTTAAATCCTCAAAGTATAATGATTCTTTTATCTGCACCCTCTCACATGACAGTAAGTGTGTGGTGCTTGCTCATGTTAATGTATTTTTGTCAACAAAGAAGATCAGGCTGCACTGCAAACACCTGCAATAGAGAGGGTTCTTACAGGTTCAATGACTCTTTGTGCATCCTAAATCAGGGAAGGGAAGGGAGAAGGGAAGGAGAGGA
>VZTN01037825.1:94877-169105 GCA_013400515.1 Erpornis zantholeuca | reverse complement strand
GAGAAGAGAAGAGAAGAGAAGAGAAGAGAAGAGAAGAGAAGAGAAGAGAAGAGAAGAGAAGAGAAGAAGCGCCTTCTGTTGTTTCATTCAGCCCTCATTCCGAAACATTCAAATCGGGCCCAGCTCGGCGGGGAAATCCAATAAGGATAATGCTGGGGCTGCCGGTCCGTGCCCGCACGCCGCTCCGCAGGGCTGCACACCCACGTGATGGTTTGTTTATGAGTCTGGAGAGCATCACGAGGCACTGCCCCACGGGACCGCTCCACGGGCAGGGACAGCCACCGCCCCCACGCCACAGCTCCATAAAAATATCCCTTCCCGACTAGGCACAGGCACCCCGTGCACGGAGCGTTCCTACGCCGCAGCATTCACACGCAGCTCTGGACTCCGGGCTTAAAATTAAAGGGAAGCAGAAGCAGCAGCCATTCAAAGCGCAGAGAAAAAGCTCTTTTAAAAGCTCACATGCACAAAACAAAGAAAAATTTAAAGGCAGAGCTTATCATAACCTCAGTCTGATTCTGCAGGTATAGATTTCTCTTCATAAAAATCAATAGAAGATGATTTTAAGCCGTTTGATTTCATTACTGTGTATCAAATCTCTGCTCTGAATGGAACATCTGAATCAATCTGCAAAGCTGCTACAGGCTACTGTCACAGGCTTTCACGTGCCTTTTTCTCTACCACTCTCACCACAAAGCGAGATAAAAACCCCACACTGGAGGTTATTTGATATTTCTAAACAAGTACCAGCAGCAGATTGGGTTTTTCCCTTTAGCCCTCTGATTTTTCACACCGATGTTTCAGGTGGAAAAGAAAAACCAAACACAAACTGCACAAAACACACTGGTTTGCTGCTGGGGTGACTGGAGAACTAAAATGTCCTATTTCCAGTACTGATAGAGGAAAACATGTTGAATTAAACAAATACACATGTACACTCTTCATGCTGAGGCAGTGGGGTTTCACCACAAAAGAAACACATTATAGATCATTTAATCCATTAAAAAAAGATGGTACAGTGGATTTCTATGCTGTGCTCTGAATCATAATGAGAGGTTTGTTAAAATCGGAGCAGACACACAAAAACAAATGTTGTGGCAATAGGATTATTTTTTATACCTGTTTTAGTCAATATGTCACAATATAAAAATCTGGAGTCTCCATCTCTGGGTTTCTCTGAGCCTTCGCCCCTAAATTATGTCCCTTCAGTTGAACTGCTGCCTTCATAATCCAGTCAGCACATCCCAAGCTCCACATTCAGAAAGGTTACGATCCTATTTGTTTCCCACTCGTAAGACTGGCAGTGAGAGGGAGCGAGAGGCACGGCACAGCCTCCCACACGTATCCTGAACACTCCCAATCCATATGGATGTCACCCAACACCCAGCTCTGCGCCTCAAAAGCTGCACTGCTCAAAACTTCGAACAAATGTCTTGTTTCTCCTTCTTGCATCGTTGTCAGAATTACTTAAGAGTGATAAAGGGGAACAATTTGCTTCTTACAAGCACAGACTACTCCTGATAGGATCAGTATGAACAACTGGCAATTTTGAGAAAAAAAGAAAATAATTCAGAAAAAGTAATGTGAATAAAGTATCAGGCTTAGAATCTGTTAAATAACTACTATGAAACCTATTACTGGTATCATTTACACTTTTTCTTATAAATATGGCTATTCTGGATTACTGTAAGACTCCTTTGTTCACTGAATACAGACACTCCTATTACCTGCCTGGTAAGCCAGTGGATGGTACCACACCCCCTCTAAATCCTCCAAACCATCTATCTGCACATGTATTTACAGTTTAGGGGAGGCAGGACTCAGTAGGACTGGGGAGGGGGGGCATTTGTTTTCTGTATTCAGAATAAGAAAGTGAAAATGAATGCAAATACCTCCTTTCTTGGCAGCAGGCAGCGCATTGTGAGCATCGCAGCCTCCCAGTCTGAGCACTGCAGCTGCCGAGCGGAAGAAATAAATAAATAAGAGCCCAACCCTAAGAGCGAGGCATTTCAAAGGACAAAGGATATAAAAAGAAGAGCTGCAATAGAGATTTCACCATGGCCACAAGTGAGACATCCCAAATTCCTGCATGTTGTAGCTGCTCTCAGATTATTCCTTTATTTTTAAGATCCTTACAATAAGTGTTACTTATCCGCCATTCACATCCACCCCTCATTTCCCACCCTGTTGTGATTTGCTGCAGAGGCCATCCCCCATCCATCACCCCTCGGTGGTTGTTTCTTTCACTGAACAGACATCCCATCAATCTGGAGATCCAGGTAGCAAATCCCGTGGGCTCTAGCTGCACTCTTATTTTGAATGTGCTGAATAATAATATATCCTAATGCCTTTCAGAGCTGATCCTGAGGTGATGGACTTCAGGTGCTTGGCTTTGTTTTAGAAATCACCTGAGCAGTCCAGGTCCCTGTGAGCGATGCAGGAACACCAGGCACCGTGGCCTCCTGCTCTGGGCCAGAAAACCCAAAGAGACACGGGTAACAGCTACTCCAGTACTCTCCAAGTTTGCATGTGTTTCACTTGGGTTGTCTCACCAGCTCAGAATAAACATCAGCCTGCAGAGTGATGTGACTTTTCCCCTTTCTGGCACAGCAAGGAAATGACAAACCTGAAGATGCTGATCACAGCCTGCACAGGTAAAGGGACTCATTCCCAAGCTCACAAAATCCCAAGTCTGCTGAGCTCTGAAGAGAACAGGAAGCCCATCAGCTCACACAGTTCAGTAACACAAAGCAGAAAACATCTTTAAGCTTTTCTTTAACTTTTTTTTAAAGCAGCACTCCACTCCTGACTTCTCAAAAGTAAATAAAAGTTTGGGTTAGAAACCATAGAAATTAGGATGGTCACCTGGGGTGGAAATGCTCTTCTACTTTTACACAAGAATAAGAGAGAAGAATTAAACAGCAATTTTTTTTCTGCAAAACTTTTATTGTTGATTTTAAAAGCCAGAAATAGGACCATAGACAAACACTGTACCTCTTGACAATCATTGCAGAAATGTGATACTTTACACACAGCCACCATACAGCACAGGAAAACCATTTTTCTTGTGACGGAAGAAATGATATACCTGAATTCTTTAATCAGAAGAGACCTTGGGAAGTCAGGAGATTAACCTCAGTGATTTAATACTGCCTGCAAAATTCACTGAGTAGAACTATTAATTGCTACACTTAACTTAGTACAAGTTGGGCCTAATTCATTAGAAGGATTTTATCAGATGCACAATACTCCACACATTTGACGAGGTCTGCTACAAAATATATTAGAGCACAAGTCAAAGGGATTGACACTAACATAATTCTTTAGCTTCTAAGGACCTGTCAAGGTTTGCTCTTCGATACACATGAAGGAACTCTTCATACCCTGCCTGCTGCTCCAAGCCACACGTTTCACTCCTCACAGAAAAACGTGTTTCAAAAGCCACTGGTAAACTGCCACCTTGCGCTACCCATGTTTTGAATTTAATTTAAAAAATTAGTTAAGTACATCTGTCCTAGAAATGAGAGCTATCACAACAAAGCAAGATTTCTCCACACACACATTGCCTCCGGAATCTGATGCTTCCCCTGGAGCACGTGCATCGTTTCTGCAACATGATGAAATTCAGAGCGAACAAATAATTCCAGCAGGAACTCGATACAGGTTTCACAAAAGGCAAACATTGTTTTTTGAAAAGCAAATCCTAGTTGTGAAGTTACTCTTCACTACGGAAGACTACTCGAAGAATAAAGCTGGAAAAAAAAAGCCCTTACTTGAGCAAATATGTATAGAAAGGTGGTTAGCTGTAGGGTTTGGAAACTTGAATGGTCTACGAATATGGGCAAGGGATTTTTACAGTAGAAAAATCTTTTAATAGATACTCTTGCAGAAAGAGGGGGGAAGTAAATTTTGGAGCATACATGAAATTTTTCAGGTCAGATGCATCTGCTCCATTAAGGGATTTCACTAGTACTGGTTTTCAACACAGTTTTTCTCTAGCCAGAAGTTAATGCTTGTCCCATTTGACCCTGGAATGGAGCACACAGTAAAATATTTAGAAGATTTGACGAAGCTGGTAACAAGAATAAAGTGCTCAAAATGAGAGAGTGGAATTAAACCACCAATAAACTAGGTCAAATTATTGGATTGCAGAGTACCCTGAAATACAGCAAAAAGTAACTATTATAATTGCAATTTCCATCCCAGGTCATTTAAATTATTAATAGCAGGCGTTAGAAAAAAATGAATTAATTCCTGCAACTAATTCAATTTTGTTTTATTTCCTCGGGTTGTCTGGACTTTTAAGCTTACTACCCAAAGCCCTTTATGCTTTTATTACACAAACCTGATGCACTTTTACTTTTACACATTTTGTGGGGGCTTAAATGTCTTTCATATTGTTCATATTTATCAGCATCTCCTCTGAAACTATACTTCCATCAAGACCTGCACAGAGGTACCTAAAGAACAGAGTTGTTTCTGTTGGAAAAGATAGCGAAGATAGAGTCCAAGCATTAATGCGGTGATGCCGAGGCCACCACTAAAGCATGTCCTGAAGTAAGGGCAGGATGCAGCCACACTCAGGGATGCTTCAGCCACACTCAGGGATGCTTCAGCCACACTCAGGGATGCTTCAGCCACACTCAGGGATGCTTCCACGCCTGCAATTAGTGAAGATCGTCAACCACGGATGTGGAGGCTCTGCTGGTCACTGCACCAAAGCTGGACGTGAGCAGCAGCCCAGGCCAGCTGGACACAGCCGGCACAACAAACCTTGCAGGCCCTGTGGCCTGCCTGCCTGATACATCCACACCCAAATGTGACCCTCTGCTGCCCACATCCCTGTAACCCTGCCACAGACGGAGCCGGGTCACAAACACCTCCGGCACCCCAGGGAAGGTCTCCAGGCGTGTGACAGGGCCAGCACTAGGCCGTGTCCCAGCACGGAGTGACAGCACGGCTGCCTGCGCCGTCCGTTCCCACGCACAGCTCCACTCCACGGTTGCCAGCAGCCCCGACACGAGTAATTCCCATCCACTACTCCTCCATCACACCCACTGCGAGCTCTTCGTGCTGCTGCAACGGGGGAGACCTGGTTCAGGTCACGGCAAAAGGTAGAAAGCCGTTTATTTTAACACGACGCTGCCACGCTTCCTTCTCCACACACTCCCCCGAGACGCGGAGGACAAGCACCTCCCTGCAGAAAGCCCGAAGGCTGCCTTTGCCGGAGAAAAGGGAGATGGAAACATCTTCATCTGGATTCCCCCTCCCACGGCAGAGCCACTCCGCTCCTCGCCGTGTCCGCCCCAGTGCCTTCCTCAGTAGGCAGAGGAGCTGCCCCACTGCGGTGCCCCCTCCCCACCCGGCGGGAGGTGAGCGGCGAGCGCGGTGCTCCCACACAAAGGAGCTCAGAGCAGCAGACCCTCCCCTCCGCCCTCCACCCCCCTTCCTCCAACCTTCCCTCGCCTCCATCCCTAAAAAACAGACCTCGGCCTTTCATAAAGGGTGGAAAAAAAACCCCAGAATAACCCACCCTACAGCAACCCCATGTTTTTCCCTACAGGGCGATTAAAACAGCTCCTGTATTAATGAGGAGAAAACCAAATTTAGAAGAGGCGCAGCATCCAAATATAGGCTCCAACACACCTCACTCCAGAAAAGGGTCTCACTGTTTCCCTCCCGCCCTGAGAGGAGCCATGGGCTGAGCTCACAGTGCCGGGGGCTGTGCTTGCCCCGCAGCTCAGCAGCATCCTGCATCCCACCGCAGCATCCCCACGGGGTGTAGCATCCAGCTGCCCCGCGGTCACCGCACCCCCAGCCCAATATCCCCAGGGAAGCATCGCGCCGCCTGGCCCAGCACAGAGGTGGTATTTTGGCAGATGCCAATAATCCTGCTCCCCAGGGAGGATCCCTGGGACTGGCCTGTTATTCCAGGCTGAAAGTAGTAAACAACTTCCCAGGGGCTGGAGACAGAGGTAAACCCCAAAGATGCTATGTCCTTGCTGGGGCGAGTGCTATTACAGGACAAAAACAACATGGAGCTTCTCAGGCTGTACTAAAAAAATGTAAGGCAAAAGTTAAGAATGCGGCTCCTATAAGAGGGAAAAAAAAAAAAAAAAAAAAAAGAAGAAGAAATCGAAGTCATATGTTTCTCCAGAGGATTTAATGAGTTTGTTTATGACAAACTATGTTCACGAATGCTCTGAAATTCAGAAAATAATATTAATTATTTTCTATCTGGGAAGATTTTATGAGGATTTTTTCCCCCTTTTACAAACATTTATTTTTTCTCCAAGACAGAAACAAACGGAAATATCAATGCAGTCAAATCAGCTGCAGGTTTTCCTACACATATAGAAACATTCTAGCAAAACCAAAGCTTGGTATTTAGCTTGATAACATACAGATGAAGAAAGAACATTCCCAATAAATCTGCCCCACAGGGGAGGATTTCAAAATTTGTTTAAAATGCTATTTGACCGCATTCTGTTGGTATATTCGAGTGATGTCACGCTTGTTGCAAGACAGAAAATGTGCTGCTCAGAGTAACATGTAAGGCAGCTCTAACCAGGATGGGGGGATTAGTTTGGCCTCTTTCAAGAGAATAAATTATTGCTGAAGATGTTTACACAATGCAGCTCCATGAGCTGAAAGGTTGCTTTCAAAAGAGGCCCAGGCCCTGCCGGAGGAATGCGAGCACAGCCCAGGGCAGGCCGAGGCTCAGCAGCTCCATTTCAGCCTCTGTCTTTCCCTTCAGGTGACTATTTTTGGGAGGCACAGAGTTGTGTGTGTTGGGGCTGGAACCAGCCAGCTCTGAAAACATTTGGAGTATTTTAGACACGACAGTCTCAGCATAGTGTTCTAAAAGCAACCTGCATTGTAGGAAATGTTGAAAGCAAAAAATGGGAAAAGTGCGGCAGGAGTAAATAAAAACTGAAATAAATCTAAAAGTCAGATCACAATGAAAAGTTGTCCTTCTTGCTATCACTGCAGAACTACACTTATCAAAAAAAACTCACTGTTTTACAGACAATGCAACACAGAGCATCATAAGGGAGCACAAATTTGGCCTCAATTTACTCCTCTAGAACACAGCATTCCCTCATTTTTGCACAGCTGTATGCAGACATCCCTACCACCACTGCCTACATATCACACATCAAGAAACACTACATTAAACACAAATTTAAATGAAACATCATTGACATTTTGTTTCCATCTTCTCAAAACAGAGAATAACCAGACTGAACCCTTTCACAACACTCAAAATCTGTGTATTAAAAAAAAAAAAAAAAAAAGGGAGAGGGGGTGGTGCAGGGAGGGAGAAAATGCTCTCAGATGTGTGCCCAGCTCCTCACTACTGATCTTTTTGTCCAAATACACAGTAGAAAATAAAGAGACATGGGGATTGTCAGAGTGCTGAGATTCAAAACAGAAGGGCTTAGGAGGAGGGACAAAAGACCTGCTGTAAAAGCATCTGCAAAGTAAGCAGGAACTGCAATCCACCCAGTTCCCACTTTCATGTCTTGCCATTAAATTCCTGATGTAGTGATGACAAGAAAACCCCTGACTGACTTGAAGACTATGAAGAACCTACATTAAATCTCATGGCTTTACCTGCGCTTAAAATTAGGAAGTAACTTGAGGATCTTGCCCGACAAAGCCCAAGGCCCCAGGCTGCAGCACTGACCACAGTGGATGCCCCACATCCCCCAGAGCAGGGATTCTCAGCCTGGAATGCAGAGGCTCCAGTGAAAAGTAGTCTTAATAACCTAACAGCAGCTAGCTTACTGTCAGTAGGCTTAGTAGATATTAAAAATCCTCTGTATTGTGGGGGTTTTGTGTGTGCTTGATTTGATTTCTAAGGAGGCCAGTGCCACCAGGAAGGCTGAAGCTATTCCACAGACACTACACAGCAACAGCTGCACTGGGAAAGAAAAACAGATGTCAGCACACCTTGTTTCTATACCTAGTAATAAAATATTTATGGATCATTCTCCTTTCTTCCCTCTCCCAGCTTCCTCTGCTCTGCTGGACATACATTCTCTGAAAACTCACTTTCAGCTGCTTAAGCCTGACTTTTGCTCGACTTGGCAGTGCTCAGTTCGTGGTTGGATTCAATGACCTTAAAGCTCTTTTCCAACCTAAATGAGTCCATGATTCAGGTATCTCCTGCTTCCTGGAGACACTCTCCTGAGCCCCCACAGCACACTCTGTGTGAGCCATCACCTTCCATTCCCAAAGGCCAAAGCCACTATAGTCACTGTCCTAACAGGTTCCTCCACAAGGAACCTCGGGAAAGCAGGATGACAATTCCTGGTGATCAGGCAAGCTTAGACATGCCCAGTCACTCGGGAGGAGTGACACTGTAGCAAGTAACAAAATACCTGCAAAGCAGTGTTTCCTGAATCCACCTGGTTGCCAGCAACACCCAGCACCTGACTTTGTGGTGTAACCTTTCATTATGCACCTCACACCGAACAGTGCAGGTCCCTCCCTCATCCCCACACCTCCTTTTTCCCCCTTTAAAGGGGGAGAAAGTCTCCCTTTGCAAGAGGAAAACTTGTTTAAAAAATTTAAAAGATAAAAACCTTCATTTAGGCAAGCGAATATTCAGAATTTATGGCTTAAATTTGCATGCCTGCAGGCAAATCAGAGGCAAGACATCTCTGATCAAGTATGCAGTTCTTATCTCCCGTAGACAAAGCAACACCTCCATCAAGCATATGGATCATCAACGTGCCTCTTGGAAGGGACAAGGGAGATTAGGTATCACCAGTTATACAAGCTGCACTTTACAAATCCCGTGTCAATTAAAAGATGCTGTGTATTCTGAAACTCCCACACTCTCCATGCCTACACATCTTCTGTAGGCTGTATTGGCAGCGAAAGTAGTGGCATTTGGCCCAATAACTGAGAGGATGCTAAAGCTTAATTCAATCCTCTTCCCTGCACTCTGGGTGCAAACAAAACTAACAAACAGAACAAGTCAAAGCTGGCCAAGAAGTTTTTCCAACTACTACATCATTCATGCACAACAAATGCTCCATCCAGCATTTTCTATCACGTAACAGGAAGCTGCAGAGCTGAGGCCCCCCAGAACACCTCTCCTCATCCTTCCCTTCGGGACCCAGAGGAGTGACCTCACCAAAACCCACCCGAGGGAGGACTTTGAATTGCCGATACTTAGTTGAAATACTTACCAAAAATGGAAAAAAAAAAAAATAATCATTCTAACACTGTAAAACTGCAGGTTGCTCACATCTCTAATACAAACTGCAACTCTGAGCCCTTCAGCTCAAAAAGGACAGAAGAAAACTAGAAAAGGCACAAAGCAGCATGACAAAGACCCAGAACTATTCACACATGCATGAAAACAAAGACTTGTCTTCAGTACTTCAGCCTGAAGAAAAAAACAGAATTAAAAACCAGTTACTGTCAGGGTAATTGCAAGTAAAATGCTTAAACCCACATTTAATTCCTACAAATAACTGGACTGCTCCTCCACATTCCTTCTACTACCCAGAGATACTGTTAATGTACAGAAATTAGTTCTGCTTTTGAAGCAAATCAGAGTATTCAGACCCCAAAATCTTGTGGGCTGCCCAAACTGTCCAATATCCTCAAGGTTACACCTCACCTCCTCAGAAATCTCCTCTTTACCTGTAAGATTACCTTTTCCTACTGAAGGATCTCTCAAATCTTATTTTCATGTTCTTTTGCAAAACATTTAGCTGTTTAGTTCAATTATGGTATTTTATCCTGCTACAGTTAAGCTAAATGTTCTCATTAAAAAAGAACACATTGAATTGTGAAATCTACAATTTTAATTACAATTTTCTATCCCCTTCTACTTTGAAACTCAAACCAAACCAGGACTGTTGTTTGTTCATGTCTGAACAATGTTTTTATTTACTGTGGATAAATGGAGACTTATCTAATACCACTTACATGGAGTCATAAATTGATTTTTGATTAATGTTTAATCAAAAACAAAGAGACCCATCTGTGCAAAAAAAAAAGTAGGAAGCAGAAAGCCCTGTCCATGGGAATTTTTTCTGTGTCAGCTCTCCCAAGATCTGTGTATTAACACAAGATCCTTCCTCTTCTGCTGGTATGAGGATGCAGCTCTGTTGACAGAGCACTTTACAATAGCCAGATAGCTTCCTCCAGGAAACACTAATTTAAAACAAGATTATTTATTTTAAATACAAAGGCTCTACAACCAACAACATGGAGTAAACACTTTAAATCTCAAACGCTCATAAAAATTAAGAGCATTAATGACAACCTTCCCTACTTCTGGCAGGCAGCCAGCTGTCAAATCTGATGGTGAAAAAACCTCAGGTACTTCCAGGTCCCTCCCTGCCCAGCACTGTCAGCTGGCAGGGCCACAAGTGAAAACAGCATTAAAATCCCATGTCTCACTGATGATGAAATCACAGTTTTAATGAAAACTGAATATTCAAGTCTTCACTGGAGCACACATGACTTCTCCATCAAGGGATCAAAGTCCAGGGGAGCGCCAGCATTTAGAAGCAGGCAGCACTTCAGATCAATACAGTGTAACAAAATTTAAAAAAAAAAAAACCACACAAGAAGGATGAACATTTCTAGGTGTAATTAAAATAATTAAAGCAGTTATCTAACCTCAAAATGAGTCTCTCTCTTTTAAAACAGAAGCTCATATTGCAGGTTGGTGGTATAAATGCCTTGACAGCATGTCCTTGGGAGGGATGGGGTGGGGGGGAGAAATACCAAAGCAATGCTTGGATATTTGGGGACATCCAGAAACATCAGGAAGGCAGTAAGTCTTTAAGAAGCCAGTGGTGAAGTGGCTGCTTCCTCTTCTGGATAGAGGCTGAGTAACACCTGAGTTAATCCACAGATCTTTTCATTCCTTTCTCAAAGTGTCTCTCTCTCAAATTCATGGTAAGAGCCCAGAAAAGCAAACAGGGCTGCTTTAAAACATTTGTACCAAATGTAAATACACACTAATTTTTTTCAACAATTAAGACCTCCCAAAGGAAGATGGAATATTAAGAAAAAGTGACAAGAACAATCTTAATTATAGCTCTGTTAACGCATTATGATAATAAGTACTTGTTCTTTATCAGACTTTTAAAAAAAATTATTATTGTTCTGAACTATACAAAAGCTGGTCTAAAGAACAAGGATCTTTGTCTCTTGCTGCCAGAAGAAACAGCATTTCCTGAGGCCTGTTTCTGCCTTCAGCTAACAGTTTTGATTTGGGCTTTAGAAAAATAACTGCATGTCCTCAGCTGGAGGGAAAAAAAGTTCTCTTCTTCCCCTTCTCCCAGATGCTCACAGGAGAGCAGCATCACCAGCAGTAATAACACCATGTTTCATCAGCCTTCAGGAAAAACAAGACGAAACCTCTGGCTATCCTGGCTCAGGTAAACAACAGGAGTTTATTACAGAGTTAATACTTGGTTTTCTTCATATTCCTCTTCCTCCTTTCCACCTCCCCTCAGAGCCCCCGGACTAGAATTACAGCCCAACAATAGCCCAATTGTTGCCCCCGGCAGCAACTTCCATCCCAACAATAGATCTTTCCCTTTTCTCTCCACCCAAAGGAAAATTAATAGGGAAAAATTTCTCTGATTAAAGGGTAAAGAAAAACATTTTTAAGGGGGAAGACAGAGAGACCTATGTATATACCATGAGATTCTGAGCTTCCTTTGTACAGAAGAATGTGCATTCCGTTTCCCAGGCTGCTTTGTATCCCACAACCCCTCCCATGCAGGGGAAGAGATGGGGAGGAAGGTTATGTGCTCTGGCACGAATGGCATTTCCTAAGAAGGTCACTTTAACCACCACTCGAGGGTCCTTCCTTTAAGAAGTCTCACCTGTTCCTACAAACAGGGAGGGGAGAGCTCTGAGCTCCCTTTATTTCAGTGATAACCTGGAAGTACGCGCGCCTGCTCTCCGAAACAGAGCTCACAGGAATTCACGCTCTGAGGGGAGAAGCAGGCTGGATTTACAAAGCAAACATTGTTTTTTGTGGGGAAAGAGTATTTACACATAGGAACAAATATGTTTTATTTCCCACTTTCCAGATGAAAAAATACATGTTACTGCACTGCAAATATTTTGGTAACGTGTGCCAAAAGCCAAAAACAAAGAGAGAAGCCCTTCCTTTGGAGAGGGAAAAGAATCCCCACCTACTACAGCCATGGCTGCAAAAAGTCCAGCATTCAGCTGATGATTTGTTTCTGCCTGCTAAGGAGCCTAACATTTATTTCGGCAACAAAGTGATAACAAAGATTCAAAGCTGCTTTCCAAAGAAGTTCTGAAGTATTTCGAGAATTTGTTTGTGCTCTTCCAAATATCCCTCTATTCCTCACAGGGCTCTACCCCTGCAACCAGGGCAACATCTGTTGGTTTGGGTGACAAGAGAAGAAGCAGGATATTTTGTGATTCTGCACTAACTGCAGAAGCTGCCCAACATGTAATTCACATTGATATTAATTTCACCTTCTGCCTGCACAGTATTTACTCATGCAACAGCTAGTTAAAAGCTCTGTCCAAATGCCTTTAAGTATTTGAGATTTATCTCCACTAATCAAGGTTTATTCTCCTTTAGTTATAAGTACTTTACTACATCACTGTTCTCAGTAGTTCTGACATCTGACTTCTCCTCACTAAAACTGATAAAAAAGGTTCTATCAGTTGGCTGTTGCAACAAGGAACATTTACAAAAGCAGATTTGAGTTCTTATTGATTTCAACAAGAAAAATCTTGTTGATTTTTGGTAAGAATATACACACTTTAAGAAAAACCCAGCACTACAAGTGTGTCAGCAGAGCTCCCATGTTAACTGAAGTCCCAGTCCAAGGCCGCAGGTTCTTTCCAGTGACTACCTTCAAGGTTTGGGTTTTAACACAAACTTGCAGCACACCAAGAACATGCCCACCTCCAGCCAAGGGAACCTCTAGGAACCACCTGTGGATCAGACCAGAATTACTTAGTCTTGCTCAAGACCCATTTGCAGCCAAGCAGGAGCCAGACACTGGCAGTATGCAGCTCTTAGGCATCACTGCTCAAATCCTGTTTAGGATTGTCCCTGTTCCACCATCCCAGAGTGCTTTACCTGCTCTCTTCAAGCAATTTCTCCAGTGATATGTAGGTCTTGAAGCTGTGACTTAGCTCCAAAATTTGAAGAAATGTTAAAAATGTCAGAGCCATGCTATTCCAACAACCAGCAAGTATCTCTGTAGGAGACAGGAATTCTGCTGCCTTTGAGAAAACTCTGCATTCACCAGAAAAGCATTTTAACAGACAGCAATTTTTTTGTTTTTAAAGAATTAACACTGACATCGTTACTTACACTCCTTAAGGAGGTCTACTAACATCTCCTTGCTTCATTTCCTTTTTGGTTTATGCTTAAGGACAAATATTTTGTTTATAGTGAACTGAGCACACATCCAGCTGATCTCTCTCTGATTACTTCCTGCAAGTTCACTTGGCAAAAATCTCCAGCAAGCCAAAGGCTGCCACACAGTCCCCTCAGATAACCAGGGTACAGCTGAGGAGTTGGAGCACTGGAAAACAAGACACACCAGCTATTCTGCTTTCTCCACCAAGGCATTTATGAGGTGGGGATGTCATGCAGAAGTCCAATATCTCCAACAGCTCGTAAATAATGCACCGTTTGACACTCCTCTCACAGACACAGTTAAAAGAAGGAAAAAAATGTACCACCCGTGGTTTCTTTATGTGGGTAAATTTAAAATTAACTTCAAACTCCACTTCATTTTACGGTTGTGAATAATCCTCACCTCTGCCTGTCCTTTCCATACTTGTGATTATAAAGGAACGTATGAAAAAAATGCATTTTTACAGCTTTCTAGAGCTTAACCCTCCCTGCCAGCTTCTCTAACCTGCCAGAAAAGGAACAAACAGTTAACTGCTGCCACTACAAAGTGTCTCTCAAAATCAGAATATTTGTCCATGAGAAAGGGAACTTGCTTATAATTCAGGTCTCTATTTTCTGGACTAGATTGGAACTAATGCCCAAGCAGAAATGTACAAAAAGCAGATTAAATTCAATTGATTCAATGGTTAACAATGGTATCTCCCCAAAAGTTGTTCAAATTTTTTGGACAACTGAGGCCATTTGAATACCATCCAGGGCATCTCCCAACTGGTATCTGCAACTCTACAGTCAAGTAAAACATGTAGATTTCTCCTGCAGATCTTTATAAAGATGGTTTAGAAAATCAAAGCATGAGCATAGACAGCCTTGCCCAAGATCCCCACAGATGCCAGAGCCTTCCCAGTGCTCTACACCCATTCCACAAAATCTCAAATAATAATAATATTCTGGAAGGTGGTATGGGAGGGTTGCTTTTAAAACTGCTGAAAATAACATGTTGTGATTGCATCTTGCCACCACTGAGTGCTCACAGGAAAGACACGTCCAGCTCCTCCTGCCTGTCCTGATCCCCCTGTACGTGCACAAAGTCCCTCAGCACCTCAGAGACATCCACCCCTCAATAGAGAGCTGCTCGACTCCAAAGGCCATGGAAAGTGGGGACATTTTCCAACGAAGCTTAGTGGATGTCAGCCCAGCCAGGCAGAGGCTGACCTGTGACACAGGTACTGCGCCAGGTAAGTGAAACCTTCGGCACGAGGTGCTGCAGGAGGCAAAAAGGAGAGAGAGCAAAGATAATGAAAAAACAACCACTCAGCACAGCAATCCCTCTGGCTCACATGCAGCACAATCTATAATGGCCTTGCTCTTCTGTCAAGTTACAGCCACCTTGGTTTCTAGGCTAGGGCACAACCACCATTTCTCGCTCACATCTTTCCTGTACCCCTCCAAGAAAAGCAGCACCAAGGAAGAAGTGACCAGGAAACCCAGCCCATCCCCAGGTCCCTGCTCCTGACTGTCCTCCCTGACTCACACGTAGCCACACTTCAATTTTTAGCAGCCTGCTGGGGCAGCTATGATTCCTCACTTCGGTTCATTTAAGGACCTTAATTGTTTGTTTTGGCTCTAACCAGCAACCGTGTTTATGAAAAACAGGTTAAGCTTTTGGCACCAAATTGTTTTCAAAAACCCTCAGCCTTTGAAATAGTGCCTTCTTTAAAAAAATGTTTTCCTACCTTGAGATGCTGCATTTCTCTCCAGAGAGACATTTCACCTCTACTGCTCACTACACTGGTGTTACCTTTCTGTGTTCCCATTAATAACTCATTTTCCTCAACAGTTCATAACTTGATCTAAAAGACTCTACCTAAGCTAAGGCACAATGTGAAATTTCAGAGTAATCTAAAGTTATTATTTCCAAATTAAAAAAACCCACTCCTACACCATGTGACCACTCATGAATTTCAAATATTCGTGGTAGATTTGCATAAGGTGGACTTGTACACTGCGAGTATCTCTCCATGGAAGATAGATTGTACAATTTATCCCTTTAATTCAAGAAACTCTCCTGATGCCCCACTGCATCCTGTGTACTGCTACTAAAAACTGTACAACAAGACAGTTCTGCAAAAAAAGAATATCTCCAGTCCAAAACTGGCCACAAGATTCTACACTCCCATTCGAATTTATAAAAGTTTATTTTACTCCACACTCAACAGGCTCCAATGCCAAAACATACTCAGAATTCACAACCTGGAGTGAGAATCCATTGTTCCAGAGCAGATCCCATTGGTTAAATGGTTTTCTACAGTATTCTGTTAGTCTTAGTACTTTGAAGGTTCATTTGGATGTAGAGGAAGGGTATCGGCTGTGACTGTTTTCTCCTGAAGGTGCAGTCAGAAATGAAATGGCTAAAACTCTCAACAGAGTAAAATTACCAAAAGCTCCCATTAAAACAACACCTATTTTTCTACCAAAAAAAGGTGGTGAAAACAGACTATCAACACTGAGCTTCATTGAGCCATGCTAAGGTCGTAAATGGCCTGATGTCATTTCTTGTCCATTTGAAATGATTTTGGTCTCCAGCTTGATCATATCCAGGAAAAAAATTCCAATAGACTAATGCCAATACAGCCACCCGCTTTTTGGGTTATTACTGGTACATGTTATAAGGTTTAAAAGCCACAAAATGTTCCAAAACAGCCTGGAGTCACTAGGATGATGCTCTCTTGGGACAAAATAACTCCAATATTCTTCAGTCTACTTCCTAGAGAAACAAACTGGATGAGAGCAGCTACCATCCCTCTACAGGCAAGAATCCCAAAGTGCTACACCAGAATTCTGCTCACTGCTCTTTCCAAATGTTTAGAAGCAATCAGAACAGGAGGCTGCTGAGCCATCCTACAGCACTCAGAAAAGATGCAAAGAGCTCAGCTTGGGCAGCTCTGTGGAGATGTCTCCAGGAATGTTCACTTCAGCCACCAACAACAGAGAAGTGGGAAAGAGGAAGGAGAGAACAAAGAGCACAAACAGTCCTCGGGCTAACTCTGTCTATCAATTTAAACTTAGTATCGGCTTACTCAAAGTGAGTCCAACCTCAGAATGTGGCTTTGGTCAAATAACTGACATATAAAATTAAAGTTCACACCATAGAAGACTCTTATGGAAAGGGAAGCTGTATGATTTCAACTCCTCCAGTAGTGCCAGCCAACATTTTCTAACCAACAGCCTACAGTTCGACCCCCAGCTCCTTTACCCAGCCTCTTAAATGCCCATCCAGGTTTCAAAAGGAAAAAAATGTCACCACTACCTCATTCTTCTATCAAAGCATCCTGCTGGCAAAGAAGGAGCTGCTCAAGGTGAAGTGCAGAGGGTGGAAAGGGAAGAATGTCCAAGTCATTCAGCAAAACTGGAGTCATCTCCACCACCAATTATCATCATATCCCCCAGCCTTGATGCTACAGTGGGAAATCTTCACAAATCACCACACTGAACTTTACCAGAAGAGAACCAGGCCATGAAGCAAGTCAGCACAAGTAAAACACATCAGCAATAGTTCAGAATTTCCTGAGACAGGACTCAAAAGGCCAGTCTAGAACTTAATGCAGACTTAGAGCACTGCTGATGCACTTCCCAATCCACATGGCTCACAAACCCAACTTAGTACTGTAAAACTGTATTAAAAGACCTCAACGGTTTGGTACAAGTTCAGCATATTACCATTCAGAGATGAGCAATCTCTTATGTCAGGTTATTATTTCTATTACCACAAACAGTCACAACTGTGCACTGTTTACAACTGCAGAAGGAACAAGGATACAGCTACACTTACTGATTGTGCTTGGGCCACACAGCCTACTGCATTTTTTATCACACTTTACCAAACTGCCTATTCTATCATCATTTTGCTGGCAAACTCAGCCCCATAAACATCTTCAGGTTTTGTTACAACTACAAAATTTACCATTTTAATGCATCAGGTATTAATGTGAGTCCCAGCTGCAGGCAGGAAAAGGATCCTTATGTCTAGTCATCAGTTTTCAACTCAGCTATATAAGACTTTTCCAGAATTAAACAGGCTATTAATGGAAGCACTTAAGTTTCACAGGTTTAGCTTTCAACTAACAAATGCTACTCTAGGAAACCATGTATGAAAGATGTCCTATAAATCGAGATTGAAAAAAATTATTAGTTGCCCTATAACAAGTGGCTGTCCAGTATAGAAAGCTGTAACTTCCTTGTTTAAAGGGGACATGGATCTGCTTGGGCTTCACCTCCCTTGTTACAGAAGCCCTAAAGCAGCAATCCAAGTTTACCACAAGCACAGGAAACGTGTGAACAGCACAGTGGTGATGGTTCCTCTCAGAGCATCTTCCTCTGCTTATCTCATGTGGAACTCTTCACATGCCTTAGGCTCATTTCATTTTCATGGAATCCATGCTCTGAATCTCTATGCACATATAAGAATCCACACCAACGGGCAACCATCAGCTGGAATATTTTACAGACTCTTTGGCTGTTTTGGAACACATTGATAGCTGTAAAATATGGGAAACATCTTCCTAAGCTCAGCATCAATGCTGCTAAACCACCCAAGATGAACTTAAATGCGTCATGTTATTTTAATTATTTTTCTAAAGCATCTTATTTTGATGTCAATGCTTGTCATTACAGCAGGATTCTTTACAAGAAAAGAATAAAACTGTGAGAAGGACTAAAATCTTAAATCATTTCTCCTGTTGGCCTAATGGTACACTTCTCCATACACCTGGCAATGAAGAGAATAAATTCAAAGATGCCTTTTGATTTATAGCTCCAGTGTGGTTTCTCAATAATACAGCTATCTTAGTCTGCTGCATGCATTTAAAAAGTATTCCAGCTCCTTCAGAGATGAATTACAGTAGCTACATCTTTAACTGAAGCTCACATAAATTTCTTTTTTTTTCCTCCAAGAAAACAATTACAAAACATTAAATCACTTTTACAACGCACTATGAAAACAAAACCCTATAATTTGGGTTATGATATGAACGGTTTGTACAGGACACTCAGGCTGCTCCTCTGCTTCGCTCTCTGCCTGCAGCAGCTGCAACCCAGGAGACCCAGGCCAGGAGGAATCACCTGCTTTAATATGACCATTTCTTCAGTTTATAAAGACAACACACCTCCTTCTACCTTCCCACACTTCACAGAAGGGATCCCAAACACACTTAACACCACCTTGCCCAAGCCTTGTGCTTGGCTCTCATTCCAGCAATAGTTTCAGGCATCCCAAATTGGGTCACGTGGCTGTCCTTAAAGTTGATCAAACACCTCTTGTATAATATGTCATGTGAAATCCAGTGTAGACCAAAATAGGAAAGACGTTCCAGTACCTGGACTGGAGATGATTATCTATCCCTGAAATGCTAAAACCATCAGAGCTCTCTGACACAAATTCTCCTTATCCCAAATGCAGATGAAGTCTATGTAACAAAATTTACAGCCTTCCTTCCTCCTTACATCCTCCCCCTCACCATTATACTTCTGGAGAAAAACATAAAAATAAAATAAAAGAAGGAAGTACTACAAATTATAGTAGAGGATCTTGTCTATCCTCTAAAACTAGAATTTTGTTTGAGATCTGTTTGCTCAAATCTTTCTTTCCTGGCATCAACAATGACCTCATAGAGTAAAATTATTTCTTTTAAATCTACCTCAAACTGTAGATACAGCCATTGTTTTGAATATGAGAAAGGGTGCCTCAGCTCTCTGGTTTGAAAACCTATTAAATTTCACTCAGAAATAATAAACAGCTCTTACAACCTCCAACAGCTTGAACCACCAAAATGCTCAACACAGCCTCTGCTAAGTGGATAGGAGGAGACAGAAACAACGTGAGTAATTTAGAGCTTTTCTGTGGGATCTGCTAATATAAAATAAGACATAAATGTGTAACACAAAATAGATAAGGGAATAAGAACGGTGTACAATACACATCAAAAGTAGCAAACACACACAAACACGTATCCTACCCAGCACACACAGGGCAGAACAGCAAGTGCTGTGAAGAAAAAAAACACAAAGAAAATCACTTTTCTTGCTTGTCATGTGCTCCATGAAAGAGCTATAAGAGCTCCCACCCAGTTCTACAGCCTTGGGAAACTTCAGAATCCCATGAACTGCGGGAGTGATGAATTGTGTTTTATGTGCACTTAACTCTGAAATAATGAACTTCAGAAGGTTTGCTCCTCGGCAGTTCCCGGTGGTGAGAAAGGGACAAGTGGCAGGAGGGGGTTGCTGGTGCTGTGGGCGCGGGGGCTGCCAGGCGTGTGACATCACCCCTCCGGATTGGCTGCCAGTGACATCATTTTATTATTCAGCTTCATGTTTGCATTTCAGCTTCCCCCTTTCAGGGACCTCCGGACCTCACACAGCTCCTCGGAGCTGAGAGGAGCGAGGCAGGGTGTCTGAGCCACTGTACCCACCTCAGGCTCCAGAACCACCAGAGGAGAACAAGCCTCTCCAGTTGTTCTGGAGCTGGGAAAGGTGATGGTGCTGGGAGGCCAACCAGGGGTCACGGGCTTACAGCAAGAGTTAAAGGAAAATTCTTAAGAAATTTGTTGCAGAAAAAGACCTGAAGACTGGCAAATGGAAACCACATGCAATGCAACAGCAGAGTTAACAACACCCATGCACACAGGAGGAATTGCACATGGATATAACAGCATGTATGGAAACAGTGCAAAGGCTGCTCATCAACAGTATCCACGCTTTTGTTAACACCCATAATGGATCCACCACAAAGCAGTATCATCCCTGTTTACCCCTCCACAACACGAGGCCGTCTTTGTTCCAAGCTCACATCTTGCTTCCCCTCACACACTCGCCCCTCCCGAACTCGGACGCCTGTAACCTGATACACAAGAATGTTAATTTCTCAAGTGATTTTTGTAAAAGCACGGAATGGAAGTAACTTGATATTTTCCCCATCTTGAAAAATATTATTTTATAGCACATACAAGAATAGGAAAATATATCTAGTGTACAACAACACTTTGAGAAAATAAACTGAAGAAAGGGCTGCTGGCCTCTGGGTACCTACTGCCCCGAATGTTTTCTGTTGAGCACACACCAGGACGTGTGTTCATATATCCAAACGCATATACCTGTGAATTATTCATGTGCACACAAACACAGATCAATCAGGCAACAGATCAGTTTCCAGCAAGTACAAAAACACCTAAGTTAATGCTGAGCTTGAGTGACTGCTCTCAGGCACGGTGTACTGCACCCGCCTGCTCACGGATCCAAAAGTACCTGCAGAGCCTGCAACTTAAAAATGTTTTATGAGCAATTTACACAAAATCGATTAAACAAATACAATCATGCTCTCAAAACTAGTTCATCTACAAACTGCATTTTCTGCTCCCTCCCAGCAGTATGCATTTGAAATGTGTATCCCACAACCCACACCATCCCAAAGAAAGAGCGCGACCCTGAAGGACAGCCATCCTAAAACTCCTGAGCCTCTGGCCCATTCCCAGGGATATGGAGAGGCACCTTGCCATGCAGGAGTATAACTCAGACAGGCTGCACTGCTGTCCCAACACAGCCTGCCGAGAAAAGCTTCTTGTGCGTGACACGTAGTACCACAAACCACTGGATAAATTCAAGCCAACGTAACTTCAAGTTTTACCTTAATTCACATACAACATCACTACCTTACATCACTTTTACACTTTTATGATGCCACTGACTCTTCTATATTAAGAGAACATCAGTATTTCAGTAGTATTCCACACACTAAATCAATGTGTTTGGTTTTATTTTAAAACGTATCCCCCAAACTCCAAAATTACTTTTAAGACTGCATCTTAATTTAAATTTTATATATACTGCTTCCTTGTGGTGGTGCATCCCCCATGCCCTCCACAGCAACTTTAAAACACTCAGTCATGACAGTCCTACCTTGGCATGTTTTACCAGTTCAATAATTCAGCCTTCTTTAGACCCAAGGAAACTGAATGCTTTTATGTGCAAATGAAATACAAATGCTATAAAACTCTTCTGGCTTCAACTCCTAGACAGCCACAAGATGGAGGAAAACCACTGGTGAAATTCAGGAAATACAGAGTGAGATTTTCTTTTGTTTACCACATGTGGTTTGGAATATGGGATTTTACAGGGGTATCCTCCACCAACCATGATGTCAACAATCAAAGTTTCCTTCCTGCCATGTGAGAAAAGACTTGAAAATGCGGAATTTGTTCTCATCAACTTGTGTAGATCTGGGTTAACAGGGAGAAGTCCCCATGGCTCGGGGGCAACGCAGGTACAGCTCAGTCTGTTCTCTAGCAGCCACTGAGAGCTGCTGGAAGACAGATCTGCTCTTTGCTACCATCACAGGGGAGCGGGTCATGCTTGGAGCACCATACTGAGCCTTCTCTCTCAGAAAGCTTTGCCTGGCTTCAGCAAAACAAGCTGCAGTAAGCAGGACATGTAACAACGTCTTCATTTATCACACACTTTCCAGAATGCTCTAAAACCCCAAGCAATCCATTTTGCACAAAGCAATGCGTTCACAAGAACACACATTCTTCCTCCATACAACTCAGCAAGAGCACCCAACACTGCACCTGAGCATACCTTGGAGCAGGGATGGCCCTGGGGAACTGTCCTAGTTTCCAGGGAAATGGCACTTCTTTAGCTCTTTTGGCAAAAGGAAAATGTTTACTGGCTGGTCTGATACGATTTTTTCAAAGAATTACAAAGTTGAGTTGTCCTCAGTCTGATTTTGGCTATGAAACTGTGAAAGTTTCCAGACCTTTCCTCCTAACCACCACTGCCTTCAATGAGCCTTCCCAACACTCCTTCAACCAACCAGCTAGAAGCATCAGTGTAAAAATGATCCTAATAGGAGGACTAGAGGAGTCACCACTGCAAGAGAACACTTCCATCACAAGCCAGTGGCAAGAACATGCAAGACAAGGCACTATTAGGCAGTTCCTTGAGATGAATCAAAGCCAGCAAGCATGGAAGTTCCCAAATTCTGTGAAATATCTCCCCAAAGATAAAAAGAAAGCAAGCACTTGATGAAATAATACTGATGAGCATGAGTCTCAGGTAGATTTCTTTCAGAAATCACATTATAGCAACCACTGGTCACCTAAAACAGAGTTTTTCAAGATCAATTTAAACAAACCTGGGACAACCTGCCCTTTAAGAAAATGGTTCTGAGATTTATTTTGCACAATACTGGCACAAAGAGCAAGGTGTTACACCTGTTGGGCATTTACTTGTTATTTTTAGTATTTTCTAGTTTAGTTCTCTTTTGCAAATGTGGAAAGTCTTGTATTTATTAGCAAGAAACTACACTTTTGATGCCTTCTATATCACCTGCAGAGAGGGCTCAAGCTGAGAAAAACGGGTTCAAGTGATGCCATTTATTTTGAGTCTCTCCATCAGGATCAGCTTCTGGATCCTCCCTAGCTCATTCCTTCTATCACTACGCCTACACTTCCAGGGAAAACTAAGGAAAATCTAACACCTCCAAATGCTGCCACATATAAAAAACATACTAGACAAAACGTGAAGGACATGAACCAAATCCCGAGAAGGAGCTTGTGGGTATCTTTTATTTATAACACTGAATGAAATTCTGTAGAATTGGGGGTGGGGGGAGGCTGTTTTCACAGCAGGACTTTCCCTGCAGCACAGACTGCAGGCATGGGCACTCTCTTTGCCTGGAACAACTGGACAGGAAGAACAAAAGCAAGAAATACTAAGCTCCAAACAAGAAGAGAGGTAAACTCAGCTTCCCCCACCCACCTTCCACAAAAACATCAAATATTTCCTTTCATAAATAATTGCAATAGGATGCCGTAGACTTTTCCAAGCAGACAATAGGTGGATTGTGTAATGTTTTGCCCCAGGCAGGGCCCGGGGGGAGGGGGACACAAAGGCTGGCTTTCAGGGCTTGGGGCCTCTCGCTCCTGCTCTGACAGCCTTGCTCCCTTCCTACTCCTTCGCCTTCCCGTGCTGGCCCTCGCTGGGACTGGGGAGCGGCGGCCATCGGAGGCTCCTGCTACACACACACACAAAAACAGGCAGCAAAAGCAAACAAACAGAAGTTATGAAGCCCCTCTGCTCCTGACACAGACCTCACATGAAACAACACCTCTTCTTTCCCCAGGAGGGGACCCTACGGGAGAGAACTGGGGGTGCCAGTGACTAGTGACAGCCTTGGGTGACCAGTGAAGGCCATGGGGTGCACCCACTGGTCAAGCTGCTCCCCTGGCTCCCCCAAAGGAGCCCGGCCTCTCTCTGGGTCTCAGGTCAAGCTGTCTGAGGGTAGAGCTGAGCTGGGGATATTAAAAGAAAACAATGGAAAGACTTTTCCTGCCTATAAAGTGTTTTGAAAGAGTCACCCATTTGAGTTGGGAAAGCTGAGCTCTGTAATTCCTGGACTGATTCACCTTCCTCCTTCACGTTCTGAATTAGAAAAGCACCTGCCCAGGCAACATCAAAGGAGCCCCAGTGCTCCCCAGTCCCCAGCCAGCCATGGCAGGCACTGCCCTCCCTTCATGTGCCAGGCAGCACTGCAGGGATGCAGCCAGCCCAGAACCCAAAACAGTGACAGCTTTGCCTGTCCTGGGCTCTGTGCAAAACACTTCTTCCAAACAGATGATTCAAGCTGCCTGCCCCACCTCAGAGATAAGCACACTCAAAAAAAATTTTTATATATATATTTTTATCACCTGCATGAGGAAGTACTGAGGCTGGGAAAAGCCAAAGTAACAGGAGTTGCCCAACCCTGCCTGCCCAAAATATGCATTGATTCTCCTTAGTAGAGCAGCCTGTGCTTGTACCACCTCAGCACTGTCATCTGCCCAAAGCCAAATGTTTATTGTTTATATATAACATAATATATTATTCTGTATAAACCGACTAAAATAGCATGAAGTCAGCTGTGAGACCAAACAGACTCTTCTTTACAACAGAAACAAGCAGAGGACACTTGGCCAGTTGCAAGAGCATGGGTAGTTGTGCCAAGTTTGCAATAAATCAGGTTGTTTTGTTTGGGTTTTGAAGTGCAGCAAAAAGACGTCAATAAATGCATCAGTGCAGGTAAAATGATCTGAACTGCACTTCAAAACAGCCACCATGTCAGGTGTGCAGAAAACAAGGGACAGGTGCTAGCCACAGAAATTAAACCAAATTTATGACAAAGTTATGCAAAGCACCTGCTGCAAAACTGGCAGAAAAAAATAAAACAGAATATAGAAGGAAAATATATGGTCAAAAAACTTTCCAAGGTGCTTCTACAGATGGAGACACTGCCTGTTTTTCTGTAGGCTAAGGCATAAAGAGGCACACAGAAAATGGGGAAAAGCTAATGGAGCAAAATCACCTTATCATTGACCTTACCTGGTCATGCTTTTTAAAATGTGCTTTGAGTACATGAGAGTGCATTTGAATGATGTTCTCCTTTTCTACAAAAGGAGAATTTCCTTAAGTCACTCGATAGCCACAGAACACACCTGGACATCCGAAGGGTGAAGTGTGCCTCCCTGCCCCATTTCAGAGCCCCTTCAGCTCCTCTGCCTGTCCACCTCAAGGCATCAGCACTGACCAAGTAAACTAGCCAAGCTTCACTAAGGCATGTAAAAGAGAGTAAAATTAATGAAGCAACTTTGATTTACTTTTTTCTGTCAGAAGAATTTACCCCACCTCTCTAGACATATGTACCTATTTTTACCTGCAGACTCATTGCTGATAATTTGCAGAGAGATTTAAGCCACCACCCAACAACTAACATTTCCACAATACATATCTGTAAGAGCTTGGTCTGGGGTTATAGTGGTTCTGTGTTTCCCTCATTTCAGGTAACAGAAGGTTCTGACTGAAGTTGGAACATGTGGAAATGTATTTGAGAGACACAGTAACACCATGTATACATTACAGAGAGTGAAAAACCTAAGTATAAATTAAATTAGTCCAAAACTGCTTTAGAAGCTCATTCCACAATTACTTCAACCAATCTCTGTCCTGACAATCTCCAGCCTGGGCTCAGTAAATCCCTCAGCTCAGACCATGGATGATTTTGGAACAATGGTGAATGACTGGTAGAACCACATGCTGGTTTACTGAGGGCTTGGGAGATCCAGGCCTTGTGTGGATCATCAGAGCCAAGCACCAGAAAAGGCCATTTATACCTATTCCTAACGCTTTTTTACACATGTATTACACTTTGAAAAACATTGATAAAAAGCATGAGAACTTTAAGAAAAGCAGTTAGTTTAGTTAACTTTTGTTTAGTTAACAAAACATTTGTTTCTAAAACCAAATTTCATACATACCAAAAACTTTTACCCTGAGAGCCAAACTGTAATATTTAGATGTGAGGCACATCTTACACCACTTTGGTTCAGCACTGGGATTCAATCCTTTAAATGAAAGGCTAAACCTGTGCTATTCTTGACTAGTGGGAGCCTGGGCTTTACAAGGCACCTTATCGTGAGAACAGGCTCTCTCAAGATTCCCAAATGCAATTTCTAAACCAAAAAGATTCAGATAAGTATCTGAGCATTTGCAATGCTTATCTGCTAGCTGTTCTCATTTCTGCCTTTCTGATGTTTTGTAGGGCTCCACAATGAATGTTTGCCTAAACTCTAAAGAGAATTTCATGGCTATGCAAGTTAAAATTCCTCCACACACAGAGATAATTTAGAGGGAAATCTCCCGTGTTTTTCTGGAGAATGTAGAAACTACATTTGCCTTCTTTATATGTGGTGCAGTCTTTGACAACACTGACAAGAGTCTCCTACATATCCACATGACCAGTGTTGGGGTCTCCATGAAGTTTGCCCTTAAGTCACATGCTCAAATTGCCAGAAAAATAGGTGATTATCCTCTGTAACTTCATTTTTAGTTTGATTTTTAAAAAGCCTATTTGTTGGCATACTTTATTTCTGTGATCTTGTAGGATGAGCTATTTACTTAAAGCAAGGAGTTCCTCATCATCCTCAGTCAAGCACAGCCCCTTATGCAGTGCTGTTTCACCTGGGAAACTTTACCTTTCCCTCATGGTCCTCATTGTTTTTTTCCCAATTCATCCCATTTTGCTTTACTAAAACACTTACTAACCTCCAACAGCAAGATACAGTATTATCCTAGGTTAGGATCATGTGTTTAGGTTTATCTGAATGTGGAAACCCTGCTTTGCAATGCAAGGTAGTATTCCATAATTACACAGCAAGGCAGGTATCTTGCTAGTAAAAATATCGGTACAAAACCAGAAAGGCAGCGCAGCAGCTCCCACCCGATCTGCAACACGAGCTCTGTTCTGTGCAAGCCTGGCAACCCAAGGATTGCAAAACCACCTCAGACCCACAAATTCAGTGCCAGCTGGGAGAGGGCAGATCGCATGTTGAAGCTTTATAACGAAGGTAAGATACAGCAACTTCTGCAAAACACCTCCTAATGACAGCCCACACAACCATTACAGAGGCCAAACATATCAGCTTCCCACTCAGCAAAGCTGCCAGAACTCAACTCAAAGCAAAATTTATATAAACGGAACAAACAGTATCATATTCAGCTATCGCTTGTGACTGCCTTCATTTTGAGAGCGAGAAAACCAAAGGATTCTGAGTTACTGAAAGAAGGGGGGAAAGGCCTTTCCCACCCTCACAAACAGAACAATCCTTCTGTTACCCTGTTTTGAAACTTCTCAATACTCGAAAGCAGCTCTGCAGCCATAAGGACTTGCCACATTTCAAGATAGTAGTTTTCTTATCCTAAAAAAATCCAAGCACATACATAACCGAATGATCTTCGCATACACTCTCCTTTCTTTCACACCCCAAATGTCATAAACATCATTAGCATCTTATTGCCCACTTTCCTTTTATTCCCCCTTATTCACTAGATCAGAAAACTTTAGTGTGAGAATATTAAAACACTGAGGAGCATAAGTATCACACACAGAGAGAATCCTTGGGAACTCACACTGACCTTCCAAATTTGAACTAAATCCCTGCAACAACACAAAACATAAGGTTTTATGTGTAGCAGGAGCTCACTCGCGGGGTTTCTAAAATTTGAGATTGGGAAAGAAAAGCTTCTGTGAGTATGAAAATAAATTGCTTATACACTGGGTGTTCATCACATGGAAAAGGCTGGTGGATCTAATACTATTTATTTTTTACTTTGAGGGACAAGCTTACAGAACTTAGGATTTCCAGTGCTTCCTTCTTAAATTACATGACATGATATTACTGGAATCAACAAGTTAGATCACTAGTCTTGCACATCAAAATACATAAAAGGATACCAGGATGAAATAAAGAGGGTGGTGCAAACAAAAACAAATAGCCTATGAATAAAAGCATTACCTAAGAGCCAGCTTCCCCTCTCAGTTTTTCAAGAGATTTCTAAGAGGATTTGCAGAGTTAAAGATAAGGACCAGAAGAGAGATAACAGATGGCAATGGAAAGAAAGCAGCATGTAATAACTTGATAGGGTACATTCAGTACTTCAGTACGTTAGAAGAAACCCGGAGACAACTTCCACGTGCATGTTACTTGGTTCCCTATTTATGAACAGCAGCATCATCAGGGGCTCAACATTACATTAAGTTTTGTATTTACTGGTCTCTGTTTCAGCAGGCCAGCCCAGTAAGGAGAGACTTTGAACATGACCTGGCCACCAGCCTGGGTTCCTCACCCTGCACAGTATCCATGGGAGGAAGCCTGCAGCAAGTCAGCCCTGCAGTACTAACACTGCACTTGCAAACAGCCAAGGCTGAACAAAGTTTGCTTCTGTGGTGGGGCTGGTTGGTTGGGGGATTTTGTTGGCTTTTTGTTGTTTTCCAAGGCTGCACTTCAGAGCTCTGTGTTTCCTGAGAAGCAGCAGACACGGCCTCCAAGTCCTGCCAAGCAACTGAAATATCACTGGTCAACAACCTTCTCTGCTATCACCACAATCATTGCTTTTTTGTTTTGCTTAAATTTCCCAGGCTACAAGCCAAGGCTTTCAGAGGCAATGCATTGCCTTTAAGGTAAAGGTTGGTGATCCTGCATTGTTCTTTACATTCCCAGCCTCACCGCCCTGGTAAAAGCTCTGCTGACAAACACTGTCTAACCTGTTTGTCCCATTCCACCCCGGGAGGAGGTCAGGCATCCACAACTTCTATTCCTGGGCCCCCATGGTTGTCAGTTCCAGAGGAGGAGGCACATCAGTACCTACTTGAAAATCAGCAGGGAGCAAAGGCAACAGAAAAAAGCATCCACAGGTCAGAATTACTACATAAGTAAAATGGAATAGGTCTGAACCTGTACCTGGAGAACCGAAATGGGAAGGTATTTTGTATCCCCATGGCAGGGAGAGCAACACACACAGAGGCAAAGTTGTGAGCTGTGAGCTGCATGTGCTTAGACTGTAGAGGCAGGAGACATATAAGGGACACAAAACTACCGTGAACTGCTGAAAACAAAACCCAAAAAAGGCACCTTGTACCACCCTTTCTCTGAGTGTACTTTGTGGAGTTTAGTCTTTCAATGAAGTCAGGGTGCTCAAATTATGATAAAAGACTTCCATTTCTGGCCATGAGATGTCAAGTCCCCAGTACACAGTTACAATTTGAGAAGGACAAACTGCAAAGTTATCATAGGCAGGGCCAGTTTCAAAGCAAGTCACCCCCAATGGTAAGGAATTACAGTTCTGACCTACATCCAAGCTCATCTTTTTATTTGTTTGAGACACAGGTATGGAGTCAAGCTAAAAAACAGTAGTCTAAAAAACAGAAACAAAACAAAGAGATAAATAAAAAGAAACAAAACACACAAGTAAATAATAACCCACCCCACTGCACCTCCCTTGGCAAGTACTACACAGTCTGTACATCTGCATGGCCAGAGGACAGAGATGTACCAGCCAAACCTGCACCCCGTAACTGCACCTGCCCTTCCCAAGGTCACTTCAGAAAGCTCTCCAGGCTACTCTGTAGAACTCAAGCTGCTCTGCAGGGTCTGCTCTTAAATAAATATATAACACACACATATTTAAAAACCTAAGTACAATGCCAGCCATTTCTCATGTTTGTTGTGTTTCTGTTCAACCAGCTGCATACAGACATGTTTGGTAAAAAATACAGCTGTGTAGAAATCCCATTAAGGAGAACAGCTATATTTTTAATTACCTCCAAGGCAAAGATTCCAGCACACAAAAACACAGAAGGGCAATGTTTTGCTTTGGTGGTGGGGCTGGGGTTTGTTTTTTAATTTGTTTAAAAAGCGCTCAAGTCAGTGGCAATTAAAAAAATTCCTGCAGTAGCTCAGAATCAACTAAAGCCCAGAACAATCTGTAATAACATCACCCAGTATCGCCTTATTTATCAGCCCATTGCTCAGGAACCACAGATAAAAAGTTTTTGCCCCAGACATAAATAAGCGAAGGCAAATTTACGTCATGCAAGAAAAGCTCCGCAAAGAAGAAATCAGTGAGACAGGCAGAGACACAGATAACATGTTCTTTGGGTTCAAAACACCCAACTGGTCTGGAAGCACTGCATAAGAGTGTATCCTACAGGAAAAAAAACTCCCATGGAGCTCACAGGGATATTTCAAAACCAGATGCAAGCAAGATGAAGGAAGACAGAGTTTCTTCTCAAATTTGTGAGCTGAAAAGTGTATCCAAGCCAGTAGTTTGTGCATGATTTTAACCTGCAGCAAGGTCACAACTCCATGTACCTACACAGAACTCTGCATGCAGCCAGCCTTGGCTCTCTCCACATGGATTCTCTTGGAAGAATGGGAATGGTCCATCAGTTTACCCCACGGGCTCACTTTAAGTCTTTAATTTTGTTATGTTCGAGCCGCTCAAATGGAAATCACCTAACAAGTACAGAATAGAGGCTTAGCTCATGCTAGATATAAAGATTAAAAAATCCGGGATTTCCCCATGTCCTTTCAGCTACCATTGGCAACAAGTGAATTTAATTTCAAGAAAAGATAACCACAAAATAAAATAATACATATTTTTCCACACACTAAAAATAACTGACAATTGTTATGGGTTTGTTTGTTTAATAATATATTAATATGAGGAAACTAAAAGGTATTTTCCTTCTTTGTTTCAGCTCAGTTTCACTAAATAGCTTATAAAACCCCCAAAGAACATGTCTGAAACTGCAAAGCCACAAACACATCCCTCCCCACTTCCCTTCCCAAGTCCTAGTCCCTAATGTTCAACTAGGTAAAGCTCAGGGAAGGAGAAAGGAGTTTTATTAGCAGAGGGCTCAGAATTGGAGGACAACCACTGAACATTGCCTGGAGCTAAACCTCTAAAGTTCCTCGTTGGCGAAGCGCGCCTGCCTTTGATCCGCCGAGTTCAGAGTCCGCTTACTTAACCTCCCCAGGAAGAGCTCACTTATGTGGTGCAAGATGAGCTCTTTCCTACACTTTCTTCCACAGTTCTAAAAAACTGGCACACTGACAGGCTTTGCACATTTCCAAATATAAAAAAATAGCTCAGCAAGAATTTACAAGTAGTGATATCGCTGATGACAACCCACAAACCATCTACCTCCCAAAATGGGATTTTTTTTTATGAGCCAGGTTCAGAAGAGATCACAAGTTCCAGCGTCAAGGGTATCTCCTGAACTAAACATGATAAGCCAACAATCTCACAAAATATTTTAGTGTGTACTTTGTTGAGCATCTTACTGAAATAATTGATACAGAACTGCAGAAAGAGACTGACAAGGTCCTTCCAGAAAAGATACCCAAAGTATTCCAGTATCTTCCTTGTTTATAGAAAACTTAAATAAAAACTGTCCCAAACACATTTCCTGACACATTTAGAGCAGGAATTTGCAGATGCCTTTGCACCACTTTGGTGGGGTCATACTAAACACGTCTGCAGCCTACACTCACACAGAAACGATATGTTGGTTTGGTTGACTCTCAGGAAAAACAAATGGAAATAAGACTGTGCAGTCTGGGTGGAAGAACAGCCAAGTCTGACTGGTTCTACTCCTCAAAAGCTTTCCATCAGCTGGGTCTTGAAGATGCAACTCCTATACGCAAGCTATGCCCCAAGTACTCAATGCTTCACAGGAAAACTTATTTCTGCACTGTAGTCCATTATCTGTGTATTGCTCATCATCAAAAAACTAACACCATCTGCAGACATCTTTTGTAGCAACCTGAAGCCTCATTCCAGTCATTGCGAGCCAGCCTTTTGTAGCCCACAAGCCTCTCAGATCGTCTTAGCTTACTCATCCATCCCTCAAGGCTTCTCTTCAGAGAGGAGTCTGCACTAATGGATACAAGTCACAAAGTGGCCCTTAACACCAACATTAAAAAAGAGATGGATCTGATGGAACCAGATTTTATATCATTAGAAGTTTGTCACTGTTTACTTTGATATCACCAGAATGCAAACTAGTCTGGCTAGAATTTGCTTTGAGGAAGTGAGCAAAGCTCTGCTCAACTTTGCCTGCCCACACACATGGGAGCGATGGAAACACACACGTGAAGTGCCCGCCCAGTTCAAAAATTATTTCAGAACCCTAATTTTAACAGGAAACGAGCAGGATGAACCTACTTCCCCCAACCCTGAGACAATTCTCCTACATCCAAATAATGACCATGGCAGTGCAAGTGACTTGCAAAGCTTCCCATCTAGGCTACTAAAACTAATTTACAAATAGGGTATTTCTGGCAGTTCAATTGAGACTGATTACAGAAAAATGATGCACTCATGTGAATGAAGTGGGAAATGAGTAATTATCATGGAATTCCAGAATAGTTTGGCTTGAAACTCATCTTATTCCAACCCACCTGCCATGGGCAGGGATACCTCCCACTAAACCAGGTTGCTCCAAGGCCCATCCAATCTAACCTTGAACACTTCCAGGGATGCAGCAGCCACAGCTTCTCTGGGCAATGATTTTTGAGACTTCAAAAGACAGGATGAACAAGTGCTAGCACCAGAACTTCACTAGTGCAAGTGAAAACTGCAAGAGACTATAAAGTTGACCCAGTGCATGCTGCTTAAATATTTTTTTGAAACTTCTGGCATAGTTGACATATTCTTGACGATGGAACTTGTGATGTCTTGTGGACCAGATTTGGGTTACAAATAATAAATCAAATTTGGGAAGCAGATGTCTTCTGAGGTATCATCAGCAATGTCATGACTTGTAAGTAACAGTCAGTATCTTAAAAAGAAAATTTAGCTAGTGCACCTTAAATTCATAAGAAATTGCTGCCCTGGCTTTAGAAAGGTCACTGTTGGCAATTAGGTTTCTAGTGCTAAGCTCCCTCCGCTGCTACAGCTCAAACCAGCAGCTTTAACTGCGTTGCCTGTCTCTTTGTGGGTTTGTTTTGAAAGCAGCTCAATTATGCTCAGGACAATGGCCCGTCTCTTCATTTTGGGTGAATAGGAAGCAAGGGTGCCATTGTCACCCAGCTTCAATGCAGTCACAACAAAGGGCTCTGAAGTGCCGAAAATAATGGGCTACCTAAAGTATTCGGGAGGAGGAAGGAGATGGAGCTCTGCACTAGCCCCAGTCCCCTGTCTCCTGGCCCTCCAACCGCACTGCCTGTGCCAAGGGCCGTGCCAGGGGCTGGGAGGCAGGACAGGGAGCTGCCACCATGGCTGCACCGAGCCGAGGACACGGAGGGGACACAGCTCTGGCCACCCTTCCCAAGGGACAGAAGGGAAACGGGGTGGCTGGGCTGGTTGGTTTAGAGAAAAGGCAAAACCGGGAGCTTTGGTGTATGGTTGGGCTTCAGGGGAGAAAGGCAAAGAGGGGCAGGAAGGCAACAGAATGGAAGCGAAAAGAGCCACACAGCAGATTCAGTGAGGAAAAAAGAAGGAACGTAATTTGTTTTTTTAAAAAATAGGACATAGTATTGCTGAAAGGCAGCGAGTGAATGAAAGGCAGCGCAGGCTGCTATTGTAGCTGCAGTCCCTCCTCCCCTTCTGGTGCCTCATTCATAAATGGCTGCTGGGGCTGGCGGCACAGCCGGGCCCGGCGTGCGCAGGGCACGGCCCCGCAGCCCGGCCTGCGAGCGCCTCACGGCTCCTCCGCAGACACCCACACGCCCTGCTCTCAGGCATTTCCCTCAGCCTGGAATCGGGGCCGGCAGGAAGACTTTGGGGAGGCTTGTTGAGCAGGAGCGGCTGTAGAGCGGCCGTCCCGCCATGGAGGTGCCAGCGCCTCGGAGCGGTTGCGGAGGCTCGGCATCTCTCCTGCCAGCCCCGCTCCGCAGAGCTCGCCCTCGTCCTCCCTCCGCGGAGGAGGCTGCTAAGAAAAGAGTCTGTACATCACAGAATCACAGAGTATGCTGAGCTGCAAGGCACCCGTCGGGATCATGGAATCCAACTAGACGCATGTGCACAGAGAAACAAACAAGTAAAGGCCAGATTTCAAGAAGAAATCATCACCCCGATCTTGCTAAAAGCAATGAAACTGCTTTCCTTTGCATGGCCAGCTTAGGTGAATGTAGGTAACTGGTGTTCCCTGTATTTGCAGCTAAGAATTCCTCCAGAACATTTTAATTAGGTAGAACAAGACTCAAACGTGCCATAACAATATCAGTACTAATAAATCATGGGCTGTATGGTATCCTACTGTTTGTAGCTACAAAGGGGAATTTCCAAAATGCNAAAAGAAAAATGAAAGAAAATGTGAACAGGAGTGAGGCCAAAGGAGGGTAAAGAACCCACCTGTTATGCTAAGGACTTGCACAGATGCAGGAATATTTTTTAAAAAAAGTTTCTAGGCCAAAAAATGAATAATTAATGATAGAAGGTGGAGGAAGCCAAGGCCTGACCAAGGACCTTATTTCATTATCAGAAAATAAATTAACTTACTGAAATTGTCACCATCAGTCTGAGTTACTTATTTCTGATTCTCCTGGCAAACAAACATAAATTCCTGCTGAACAGTTAGCAATTCTCTTACTAAACAATAAACCAGGAGTTTAATCCACTTCTTACAAAGCCGTTTAATAACAGACTTATTTTTACAGCCAACTTTCCAAGAAGATAAGTAATTTCCTTTAGAAAGCATTTTCTTACTCCAAAATTAGAATAATTTGACAATGTAAAAGATGACAAATAACATCTCTCTTCCGTTCTGCTAACCCTCCAGAGGGGCCCCAGCCCAAACAGGAGGCAAGTGGGAGCAGGCATCTGCCCAGCTCACCAGCAGGAAAAGGCAGCCTGCCCTCCCCTCCTTTTTGTTTTACACTGGGTAAGAAGAAAGGAAGGATCACATTTATAGTAGTGAAAAAAAAAAGTTCTTGCAGAACTAACTTAAGATCTCAGCTACATCTTTTATGACCAAAACAGTGTTCTCTCTAGGCCAGATTAAAATAAAAAAAAAAGGCCTTGGATTAACACAAGCTCAAACTTGAATCAAACAGATTAAAGATGCAGATATTTCCACGTCAATGTTTCATAAAAGTGTCCACAGAATACTGTGAGATGGTGCAAGATCCTCAGCACTGATCCATCATCTCACAAGCATGTCAAAAGAGAACTTCCAATCTTCCAACCAGGTAACAATTACCACACCTGACCCACCTGGATGTCTGCAAGTTACCAAAAGGAGTTACTCCACACAGGCATCATTCTTTTCAGATTCAAAAAGCACTCAAAAAATGTAGGCAGTGTCCACCCTGCTCCCACCTCACAGCACCCCTCAGGTTCCATGCCCTCCTGTCACACATCTGTGAAGCCAGGAAGTCAATTTTTTTAACCCATAGTCGTGGCTTTTGAAGAACAGGTAGTGTTACCAGAGCCAAAGGCAAACCACAGCTGGCACCTCTCCCCAGAAGAACTATTTGTGAAATATTTTGCAAGTTGTCTAAGTCTAAAGCATACTTCTGGAGAGAAATTCCCACTGGTATTTGATGAGTATGCTGCTCCCCACAAGTGTGATCATCAGAAATTTTCTACTCCCAAAAAAAGAGCTGAACCCACAAGCCCTGCAGAAGAGCAGGAACACATCAGCACCAGTTTTCTATGGGTGTCATTTCATTAACACTGGTGGAATTATTTTCACTAAAACAGCACTAGCAAGGACAGAAAACTTTTACAGCAGATCTGTAACACCAAACTCTTGTGTTCATTATCTGTATCTCCTGCAGGACAGGTAAATCAGAGGGCAGCACCCATTCAGCTACTTGTTTGACCCAAATCATCTTGAAGGAAGTTTTTGTTTGGCCAGGACACATACCAAACAGGTACACATTCCCAATGCACAAGGCCATATGCACTGACCATATTTCAAAAGTACCAACTACTATGAGCATTCATGTTTATATTTATTTACGTACCTATACATATAAAGTACATACAGAGCCATTATATATTTATCTTAGCCTGCTATGTTCATAGCACAGCATCCCAGGAAACAACCCAGAGGCAAGGAAGTTCCTCCATTTCCCTTAAATTTTGTGGCTATGCCCTTAAAGTACATGTTTTGCAGAGGGATTATGTGATGACAGAAAGTCCCCAGACAACTTCAGAAGCAAGGGAAAGAGCCCCTTTGGGTACCCCCAAACAAATAATAAAAAACCCAAACCCCAATCCAAACTTTGGATTATGATATCCTTTAAAGCTCTGCAATACCCTGCTGTCTTGTATCAAAAGCAGATCAAGTTTTGCAGATAAACAACACATTTGGTTGTTTTTGCAGCCTATAAACCACAGCTCTTCCTCCTGTTTGTGAATTAGATCTTCTTGTATGGCAAATATGACAAGCTAAACGAGGTGTTTTCTGTCTTAACCTCAATCCTCCATGACCTCAAGCAGCAGAGACATGCTTTTTGTCCACAAATATCCATGTCACCTGTATCCAAACATCATGAGCCACAAGACACACCCCAAGACTCTACATCTAAAGTAGAGCTTCTGGGACAAAACCAAAAGCCACAAACTGCAAGTGCCAGCGATCATATCTTGCAAGGGGAAACTTGGTCTCAGATCTCAACAACCTACCAAGACCTAACACAACGTTAAATGATCGAAATAGCTTGTTCACCTTAAATGAGAAACTCTAGAGGAGACAGCTTAGTACTTAATATACATCAAAACCATTACTTTTGCAGCCAGCCAGAAAGCCCACATATTTTTCTATTTTTTTTCCTGGGGGTGTCAGCTCAAAGTCTCTTACACAGGCTGAGCACTGGCTTATGACTAGTAAAACAGCTTTTATACATTCCTCTTCCACTTAAACATCATTATGTACTTTCTTGCAACTTCACCATGATCAAAGTCCTCACAAAACAGCAAAACAAAGTGACAAACAGGATGTATACTTAGAACTTCAGCTGTGCTGGCAAAACACACAGTATCATTTACGTTCCATTTCAGATCAGTTTGTCCAAAAAATAACCAGTACAAATCATATTGCGTTCATACCAGCAGGAAAAAAAAGATAAGATACACAAAACAAGCAGAGCAAATGAGTTTCCATCTCTGTCACTAAACAGGAACAGACAATTTCTGTTAGCAAGGATAAAGCAATTGGAGACAAAAGTAAGGAATTAACATTTCCTCTACACTAGCAACCACCATCAGGAGGTGTATGGCTTGGTGCCAGGCTGTCCTGCAAAACACTGGAGAGATCACATGCAAGAGTCAAGCCAGTACAACTGCTCCCTGTGTCCCAACCCCAGAGCACAGTCCTTGAGTCACCACTGGAACAGGAACTTCACTTTTTTTCCATTTTATCTCAGCACCAGGTCACCCATTTTATTGCTGTGTGGACATTGATATTCTTGTACTTCCCATTTTTTCACTCACCTGTCAGTCCACTCCTCATCACCTCTAGCCAATATTTCTGTACTGATAGTTGGGACTGCAGGTGTCACCACTTGATCTAAAAGCATCTCTGTGTGGCTCAGTTAAAAATTCAAGAGTGTCCCAGTACTTTCCACAGTTGATACTGGAAAGAGAAGCAGGACACCTCACAGAGCACACATTTGTTCTCCTATGGAAAGATCTAGTGCTGACTTAAGTTAGTTCTCACTTCCCTGGAGTACTCAACCAGTATCAACAAGACTATTCACAAATCTGAAGTGCAGTATAGTCTTAAAGCATTTGCAGAAGACAACCATTCATCAGTTATTTTGTTTCTTAATTGAGGTTCCCACAAAACAGTTTTGCTGTGTATGACACTGACAGACCAAACACAACAGTGGGGGTTCCTCTCTCACTGTGTAGTTTTCTAATACTGTCAGAGAGCTGCTTCATATCATGACTACATTTACCCAGCAACTTCCAGTTAATTTTTTTTGTGCTGTCAGATTCCTACAGGAACTCCTTGGACATCCTTTCATCTGCTCTTCTACCAGATGGAAGATGCTCACTTCTGCCTCCCCAGTTACTTCTAATTTCAGAAAGTCTTCTTCCAGACTCTCTTTTTCCATGTTGCCCACAAGTCACCCAATGTGACACACACAGTGTATGTGCAGACAGTTCACCCTGATGTCCTACTGAGATCTGGATGCACCTACAGGAGGGAGATCTGGATGCACCTACAGGAGGGAGATCATAATCTGGTGTCATATTTACTCCTAATGTGGACGTGTACCTCAGTGTGCTGTGGTAACAACAGCCACCAAAATGGAAACCTCACCAGGGCACGGAACCTGTTTTCCTGTTTAGCTCAAGAATTACCCAACGCACACAATAGTTTTAATAATTATCATAAACCAGTTCTACTACAAGCTGTCAGCTCTAGCAAGAGTCTGTCCAAGGCGGGGAAACCTCCCCAAACTTATTTGGGTACAGTATTTAGCTGACTTAATTTGAAGCTACTTTTCCCTTCCAAACACGCACGCCTACTCAGCAAACGGTAACCACAGCTGACTCAGAGGAGGAGGACAGGCTCCTCAGCTTTTTTCTTCCTGTACAAGAGAAAAACAAGAGGGCACAACACTCACTGCCTCCCTCCTTCCTCCCAATCACAGCCAGCTCAAACAGCACTGCCCCTAAATAGAGCCAGGAGAAACCTCTGAGATACAAGCAACAATAAAACCTCTGGTCTCAAGGCAAACAAGCATCCTCAGTTGAAGCCTGGGGAGGCTATGGGTTTTAAAAGCCGTGTGGAAAGCCAAACTCCATATCATTCCTCTTCCCACACACACAGACTCAAAGGGCAGAACCAGGCCAGCCTCTCCTCTCCCCTTTCCAGGCGCCTCACGCTCCGTCAGACAAGGCTGCAGTGCCTGGAGCAGCTTAAAACAGACATGGGGCCTCAAAAAGACAGGAGGAGGAGGCACCGAGCTACCCTCCCTCATCCTACACTCCATGTCTGCTCAGCCCTTCCTCTGTTTCACCCCTCCTGTTGTTGCTGCTTGTTTTCCTGACTCGGAGTACAGAAAGCGCCAGCCTGCTACAACCGCACCCTGGAATAAAAAAATCATAAACACAGGCTGATTTACATGCATGCATTACTTGGATAAACACATCCCTGGCACCGAAAAAATCCTCTGGTATGGCAAAGCACCACCTCTACCCAGAGAACTGCAGCACAGAGAGCCCAACACCTCAGTCAGGCACCTGGAGCAGAAAAGGCACTTCCAGGTTCCCAGTAACAAGGAGCAAGAATTTGCCCCACATACACATGAAAGTGGCAACTCTGGAGAGACATTACAAGCCTTTTAGAGGCAACGCTCATCAATCTTTATGCAAAATAAATGTTGATGTTTCCCAAAAGTGCAAGAAAATATTGTACAAAACCCACAATCACAGAAACCTGTTGTCCAAAGCATTAAAGACTTTCAGTCAACAACATCATCTCTTTCCTTTCTAACTAATTGAGGCTGCAAATGAAGCACAGACCACAGCTTTTTCTGAGGATTTTAAAGTGTTCTCTGTGTGTGAGATTTCAAAACACTCCTGAGATGGCCAATTTAATTTCAGAAAGGGGAAAGTGGAAAGACAGATTTCCAGGTGTTTGTTCAATTATTGATTGGACTGAGGAAAACCACCTTACAAAGCTTTGATGCCCTGTCACAGCAGCCTCATTCCTCAGAGCAGCTGGTCATTCCCCACAATGCAGCATGCTAGACACACAAGCTTCAGAACTGAGCACCTCATGACAGGACACATTTTCAAAACAGTTATTCAAACTTAGTCACATACATTCAATACCTTTATAGTTTCATAAAGTATTAAGACTAGAAACATACTTTTCCTAGCATTTTGCCTCTGCAGTGCTTTAAAATCCACACAGCAAATACAACAGAAGCACACCATTCCTGTATGGGGCACAAATCCATTTCAACTCCACTTGGCTACTCTTCTAAAGAATTCTTGGATTTTAATATCCACTGAAAAATGGATACTAAAATAAGCTACTCCTTACAGCTACGCTTAGGTCCACGTACAGAGAAGGGTAAGCACCAGAGCCTTCTGCTCAAGGGCTACATGAGAAGGATTTTCAGAGAGGAATTCAGCATTTGCCCTTGCAACACAATGAGACACTGGCAGGCTGTGACAAACCAGCCCCAGGACCACCCCTTGGTCATTCTGATCTCCAAGCCTTGCTCACTCACTGACTGTCCCCACCAGAGCACAGACTGAATGACAACCTATATGCCACCTTCCTCCAGCTTTGGAAGCAACAAAGCCTTTCCAGCTACTCAGGAATCCTCCAATAGAGCATGGAGTGGTGCATGCCAGGGGTGGAATGCTGAGGAAGGATCTGCAGCAATGTGATGTGGAAATTGTCCTGAAACTGTAGGATGTTTGTATCAAACATTCCTCTGTGACAAACTTTGATTTCTCTGAACTTCCCTTTGTTTTTCAAGACATGCATTTAGAGCTGTCTCTACACAACAGGACCCACTCCTGACTGCTCTCCTGCATGAGGGGCTTTCCAGATTTCTCTGTTTAAGGTAGGAGGAGATGTTTGAGTTAATATGACCTTAATTACACGATGAGCTGCTCATCATTATCAGCTCAATTTCTGGCAGCATCAGGTCCCCACTGAGCAGACGCTCCCAGCTGTTGGCTTTGCTGCTCCTCACCACACCAAGATTATGAAAAACAGTTTCAGTTCCCCCCCAGATGAATACAATACTACTAGGAAAAAACCTAATTTAACTGACAAGCTGCCATCACAGCACTCATCTTCCCCTCCTCTTCTGCCACAAGTTCATACCAGTAAGGACTTGTTAGAGCTACAGAAAGTTAGAGAAAATGGTGTCATCACCAGATAACAAACTATCACACTACCTGTTCATTTCAGCTACAGAAAGAACTTGTTCATGGGAGAGGAACTAATACAGAGCTAGACAAGTTTAGAGCAACCAGTGGCTCCAAGATGCACAGCCACGTGTTCAAGCTTTTCAAAAGCCAAAGCCGTCCCAAGCTCAGGTCTCAGCCTTTCAAAGGCACTTCTGTGTATGACAAGAGATGGGAATCAGTAACTTGCCTAACAGGTAGGAAACACATTGATCCCATATCCAAAGTACCAGCACTGCTGGCTCATCACACACACGCTGCCTGTGGGTGGTTTCATACATAGTGAAACACAGATTGCCTCTGTACTATCAATGATCCCTAAATTAAAAGAATTCATAACCCACTGCCAGCTCTGCAAGGACAGCATTCCTAACACAGGCTTGTGCAAGGGTGGGCATGGAAAAGGAACTGCTCTCAGTAAGTGGAAACAAAGCAGCTTGGCAATCAGAGCTTCCAGTCCTGCCCTGCAAATCGAGTTTGAGACAGCTAAAACTTAACATCATTTCGTGCAGCCAGTTAGGCTAAAGATGCAGTTAAAGGTCTGCTTTTCCTAAAGTGCAAGGTGTGGTAGTTCATCCTTGAACTACCATCTAGACTGTTGTGAGCTGTGGCACTATTTTTAATTTAAGATTTATTCACAAATAACAGATTTGACTGTCCTGAAAATTTTTTCCACATGCTACTCTTGATTATTCTCCACTTCAAAGCTCTGGAAATTCAGAAGCCTGAAATACATTGCAGTTAATAGCACTTCCAGTTTTTTACATCTAATTACAACCTGAGCCATCACTGCAAGTTAACTTCTACTCAGTTCTGGCTCTTCTCCCACCCAAAACAAAGTTTACGTTTGCATTCTTAGTTCCCTGACTACATTTTCCTATTTTAAAGTAGCAGAAATTAATTTTATTGTTAAAAATAACTACCATAAATCAGTTGGGAGTTGCAGTTAAAATACTTGACTGTATGATAACTAGACAATAAGAAAGTGATGACAGACCCAGCAGAAAACATGTATCTATACACTTTTTTCTCTTTTCTCTTTATTTTAACCTCCTTTCTGAAGGAGCCAGAAACAAGCTACTTACAGAGAACAAATGCATTATTCATTTATATATAGCATTGCACATATACACAGAATATACTACAGACACTCATACGTGATCACAATATATTCAATTGCAAATTAAATTAATGCAGAACTGGTCAGCAACACACAAAATGCAGCACTGGGACCATGCAGCTGAGGGGAAAGCTCTGATCACAAATCAACAGACAAGCTACCAAATGCAACAGAAAATTTGTAAGTTTCAACAATTAGAAAAGTACTGAGGTTAAAGGCTGAAGAGTGCAAATTCCAATTGCTCTTTTACCACCGAGAGGGATCCCAGAGAGAAATCTGCTTTTGGGGGGGAAAAAACCCTTCCTTGGATGGCAGAACTTGAAATGGCTCCCACATAAGAGCTGATCAGGTAGATTCAAGGTCACCAAAAGTTTCCCACAGGCAGCCTTGATTTGCAGTGGCAGGAAAGGACTCACCAGTTCTGTGTTTGACCCCAGTTTGCAGCATGTGTGAGTAATGCTATGGCCATCAGAGGTTTGCCAAATTCAAACAGTTCACTTTGAACTGTCTGGATGAGGAAAAAACCAGTAAAACTGACAAAAGAAAGGTAAAACAGAGCTACAGCTAAAGGATGGACAAACCAACACCCTGTAACTGTGACTGGCCAGGTGGGTGGGGAAGAAAAACTTCCCACCACCTTGGAAACAGGAAAAGTTGTACTGCAGACCAGGCATCAGGAAACCCTAGAGGAAACGAGCAGGTTTATCTCACTAAGCCCCTACAGACTTTTCAGGAAGTACTCCAGGAAGCAATGAAAGGCTTCCCTGGCCAGCCGTGGCTGCCAGCAGAGATCCAGCAGCCAAGTAAGGTCTAAGCAGCGAGGGGCAGGGGTCCAGGTGCTAGATCTGAAGCCTTCTTCCCTCCAGGGAGCAATAAAGAAGCTTCACCATGGGGGATGCACTCCATCCCCTCTCAACAGGCTGATTTGGCCAAGGGCAAAAACCTGCCACTGATTACAGACAACAATCTTAGCCAACATACAAAGGAATTAAACTTGACGGGGAAAAATAAAATATCACATTTACAGTCTATTTCCATCTCTTCTGGTAACATGAGACACAGTCTATTCCAACAGTAAGCAAAACCCTTCAAGAGAGTGCAAAAAACATTAGTATTTTCTGTTGTGTGGGTTTCACAAGTCTGCTGTGGCCTTAAGGGAACTCAAAACCACTGCTCAGGTACTGCACAGCTTTTGAGCCATCCAAACCCTGCGCTCGCCTCTGCAGCAGCACTGACAAAAACACAGCGTTGGGATGACTAAAGCCAGCAGGTAATGCTTCCAAGCATCGCCAACTGTTGCTCCAACTGCTGCTCTGGCAAAGGGCTAAGATGGCATCTGACACATTCAGAGACATTTACCAGGCTCTGGGAACAAAACAAACTGACCTGGCCACTGTAAATGCAGAGCGCTGGATTACACACACACACAAGTTTTGAGTGGAATCGAGACACTAGTGAACAAGGTACAAAGGCAAGTGAAGTGTCTCAGCAGCCTTTTGCAGGCAACAGACCTGCAGCACAGCTCTTTAAACCTGCAAAACACTAAGTAATTGCATCAGCACCTTTATTATCAACACCTTTAAAACATTCAAGTGAATTTTCAGGTTGATTTGCTATTGATGTGTATATACATATCGCTGATTCATTAAAAATTTTAGAAGGACCAAATAGGTAGGTACATGTTGAAAACCTGTCCTGGGCTGATCCCCAGCAGGTTGAGGAAGGGGATTTTCATCCTCTGCTTTGCTCTGGTGAGACCCCACCTGCTGTGCTGCCTCCAGCTCTGGGGCCCCAAACATCAGGAAGACTGGAGCTGCTGGAGCGAGTCCAGAGGAAGCCACAAAGATACTCCAAAGGAGGGAGAAGCTCTGCTATGGCAACAGGCTGAGAGCTGGGTATGTTTTTTAAGAAATCACCCATTTTTGGACTACCCTGGCAATGAACCAGTATCACAATACACTATACTGCTGCTTGTTGTGTTAGGATTTGAAGAAATTTAAAGGACAGTCTATGAAAATGAGTGTAACTCGGTAACACAAGCCTGGAAGACAAGCACTGGGATCATTATATAGTTCCATAAACGTGACAAAGGATCTGCTTCTGTTACAGCCACAAAGCAAACTCCAGTTCTTAGGGAAAACTCCAGATGCAAAAGCTAGCCAGGAAGCTGCACCATTCCCACATCCCAGCCTTTGAACCTCAGCACCTTATAGCACTCCACAGGGTTACCAAGCTGCCTGAAGTACCAGCATTTCTGTAAACCTCTAAAATTGGAGCCAAATCCCTCCTCCTCCATTCCTCTCACTTCATCCTTTTCCCAAAATGAACTGCAAATCTTCTGTACACTCAGTGAGGGGGAAAAAAGAAAGAAAAAAAGTTTATATTCATCTCATGCATTAGCTTTTCATGAGCTCTGTTACAAGCTGTCCATATAGCAACAAAAATTTGCTCTTTAACCTTAACTCCTAGCAACATTTTCAAGTTCTGGTAGCAGCATCTTTGATGCCTAAAGACTTGGCTGACTTTAAGAGTCAGTGGAAAGCATATCTATGCATTGCAAAGAAATGCTTTTCCGTTTTTTCTATTCAAATGGTGCAAATTATTTCTGTAGTTGCAGATTTTAGTTTTTAGGCAAGCAAGAGGAAAAAAAAAGGTTTGCAACACCGTAATGAGAAAAACCAGTAGGCAGACTACCAGACAAGCAGACACCAGAATAAATCCTTGATAAAGTCTATGTTTGTTCAAGTAATTCATCAAGAGCAGAAGGAATTTGAGGGAAACCTGCTTGATAGATCAAAAAGCCAAGGAAAATGATAATAGAAATATTTAACTGTTTACATTCACTTTGTTTTCAGCATTTTTCTAAGGAAAACCGTGCTGCACAGCATGAAGCAAACTGACTCTTTTAATGCCAGCTGTGTTCTCTGCAGATACCCTGTAATTCCTGTGCTGTCACCTGATTGCACACTGCCTGCTCACACCCAGATCATACTCTGTGCGTGCAGAAAGTAAAAGCAAGGCTGGGGAAACCTCAGCTGTTACTTCTCCAGAGCTCTCTCGTACTCTCAGGTTCGGAGCAGTCGCAGCTCCAGGATGCACTCGGGGAGAGCGTGTCTGGTGGTTATGTCAGAGGACAGCAAGTCTGGCATCACCCTTCTATTTCAAGCAATGCCAGAGACTGTGACCTTGAACAAGTCACTTCACCAGCTGTTAAGGTACAGACTTCACCGAGTGAGGAGGAGTTGTGATGCTTAATCCTTTCAGAAGCAAGGGGTTATTCAGCAGAAAGGCATGTTTTCACGTACTTGATTAATACATGATTAATCATTCTCTTGAATACTTCTTATCTCAAATGGATGCTTTATCCCCGGACAATGAAAATTTACAAGGCTCATTGCTATAAAATACTGCATTTATAAATGCTAGGGTTAAGAACTGTTTGCAATTGTTTACCTATTTTTAATCAAACATCACAACTGAAATCAACTTAAAATGCTTTTTGTGGCTTTCTTTCATGATTACTTTTTCCTCCTGCCTTTCACTAAAGTGAAACTTTCCCCACCCCAAGAAGTCACACTTCTCAGTTTCCCCTTCTAGTTGCAAAAGCATCCCAGAGCAGTGCTCTGGGCTGGGGCTGATCCCTCCAGGGATGAGGACATAAACTAACCATTTTCGATTAAAATAGAAAACATTCTTATTCATATCAGGCCATTCCACTGCCTTGTTTCTTTTCTTAAAATTAAGTAAACATGACTTAAATTTAGAGCTAAAATGAAGTTGACAGTGACCCTGTTATAACAACAGTACTTCGAGTGCTTTACAGTCCAGTGCCAGTTCAAAGTTTAGATTCTGGCCAACTGACCATTGGAGAAATAAATTAATATTTCATTACAAAAATAAATTTCAATAAACTGTTCTGGTTTGAACTCCACATCTTTATCAGGAACACGAGGTAAAGCAAACACTCTTTTTCCAGAAAAAGAACAACCATAAATTGAAAAGGAAACAGTAGGTTTCAACGATGGAAAAATATTATTCAGCATCCCAGTTAACCACGGAATGTCACTGCTGATCTGCTGGCAGCACACTGGCAGACAGGTACTTCATTCTTAGAGGGTTTGTCTCAGCCCCTTTACACTATGTACATTGGAGCTGTCAAATCATTAGAAGCAAGTTTAAAGATCGTTTATCCAACATGCAATTTCATTTGATCCCCCCAATCAATCCACAATTTTAATTTCATTTTAACCACAAAAGCGCAGAGAACACTCATCTTAACAACAGGGCTGTGATCACACACCTCTGACAGCACACAGACTGGGGTGGGCTCACCTGTCATTCCAGACAAGGTTCCTTTATTTACCAAATTTGCATGGCAGGACACAGCTTCCCTCTAGGATTATTTTCTATTTCCAGGTAGCAAAGCTGTCCCTGAACAAACTGCGCTATTTCACAGCTATCTATAGCAGCAAGTAATTTTAATCCCAAATCTTCTTCCACCTCCATGACACCAAGAGCTTTCAGACACAGCATCTCTGACTGAAAAACTTTGATGAAACAGCGTCTTTGGATAAAAAGCACTGGATTATTCCCTGCAGTCACATTTCTCAGTAGAACATTAACTGTCTCGGCTTTGTCAGTCTCTCCTTGTGCTCTTACTATCGCAGTGAGGAAGGGTTCACCTCCAAAAGCAACACCTTTTGTCTACAGCTGGAAAACCTGAATCACTGAGGCCCAGAACTCCAGCTTTGCATAAACGTATCCCAGGCAGTGACATGCATTCTGAAATCCAGCCTGAGATCCAGCTCTGCCCATTCACCTGAAACCCCCAGCACCCTCAGCAGCCCCTTGCACCCTTGGAGACTTCAGTTTTTACAGAGCACTGCTGGGAACAAGTGCCAGCAGCAGCTCAGTCTCAGGAAGCTCTTTTGGTGGGTGATCCGACAGCGTCTGTGACTTCCCCACAAGTTACACATCTTCCTTTCTTGCTTTCATACCACCTCGCTCCCAGCAAATCTCCCAGAAGGAAAATAAGGTGTGGACAGATTTATTTGCCAAGTTAAGTATCCATAACTTGTTCCACACTCCTAATCCCTGCTCAGAAAACATAACCTTCATAACTGAGAGCGAAATATATGCAAGAACATGAACCAATGCAAAACACCTCTAATTTTAGATGTTCAGTTCACATTAAACTAATCAAGCTTATTAATCTTCTAAAATTATTACAGTCAATTCAATTTAAAAGGGCTTTTTGCAGTAAGTCTGGTTAAGTTCTGTTAAAGTTTTGCCCTACTTCGTCAAAGCTTAATAAAGAGCATTTTCATTTTTTTAAATTTAGTAAGAACATTTATGGAGCTGAGAGGTGCCCCAAGAAATGAGACTGCCAGAATGAAGAGAGTGATGCCATTTATAGACTTTTTTTCTCATTTTGAGGCAGTTTCTAGCTACATTTATTGACTAGCCAGTGAGTGCAGTTCTGCAGTGGTCTATTTTCCTGTACCAATTACTAAGGAATTTGAAAGTGAGAACTGAGCTTTACATCACAAGTTCTCACACTCCCACTGAGCAACTACTACAACTGAAAAAACTGCAGAATCCCAGAACAAGGAGGGGAAGAGAGAGGGGAGAGAAGAAAACGTGAAGGTACAGACCACACACAAGCTCCTCTGTCCACAGAGTGGCAGAACCTACACTGAAATCAGTACCATGAGTCTTAACCTGTGTTACTAAAATTACAGCAGATTAGAGAGGAAGATTTATTTGGAGAGGGGAAAAGTGTTAAAAATTTAAATTTTGCTCAAGTTTTCCTCCAACACTCAGAAAAATATTCAGTATTCCAAGAGATTTCTGACTAATACTTCTATCTTTATGCCCCCTCTCATCCCAGCAGAACCTGTAGTATTTCATTGCTGATACCGACAGATGGATAGGGAGATGCTCCAAGGATGATTGTTTGCAGTAACAAAAGCACAAATGTGGATTACTTTCTCAACCAGGCTCCCAGGTTACAATCAAGACAAGCCTACAACGCAGCCAACACTAACTGAATGCAGACTCAGAGACTTCACTCCAGGCAAAAAAAAAAAAAAAAAGAGGCACATACAGAGAGCTTAAGACCTCCAAACATTCAGAGCTGCAGACCAGGTTTTGGCCCTGCCTCTTCTCTCCCTTAGTTTCAGAGTAAATCATAACATAATCCTCTAAATACTTAAGAGTTTCCCAAGGCTGTGTTTGTTAAAAATCTGAGCACTGAAAGAACTTTCTAGGGATTTTGTCATGTACTTTGACTACCTCCAAGTTAATAAAAACATTCTGTCTTCAGAAAGACTCCACTGTAAAATTTTTACTGAATCAGAGGGACAAAGTGACTGAAAAGGAAAAATCAGGTTTTTAGCCCATGACCAAATAATTTGTGGGAAAATAAGATAATCTTTTTCCTGTTCTTTGAAAAAGAAGCCTGAATACATTCTGTATCATACCAATCCTATAGGACTGAGTTGAATACAGAAATCATCCCTGAGATTATGTGTTTATTTCTACAATGTTCCAATCATCCTCCTCTATAGATATGATAGGACAGAGAACCTTAACCTGGATGGTACAGCCAGCATAGAAAAGGAGATCAGAAACCTCAACTATCTTTCCTCTTTTCTGGAAAGTCGCACCCTCTAAGAAAAACACATGTTTAATCTCCTACTCTTTTACTATCGACAGTCTTCCTACGAGTACATGCAAAGGCCCTGCTTCACATAGATTTAAACATTACCACGGCATTTTTGTCCCTTACTGCCTCCAGGAAATCTGAGCAATTTGTAGAAAGCATTCCTACAGCTTCCCTCCTCCTCTACTCCAACAAGCTGCTGCAGCACTAGAACCAGCACAACCCAGCATATACAAAAGATAAAGGCTCCCATGGATATCAAATCACTTCTCCAAATGCAGTTAAAGGCAAAGGCAGAAGCCACTGCCACCCTGAGTGCACAGATGAAGGAGGAGCTGCAGGAGCACTCCCAATCCACTGAATGAGCCTGAGCCAGCCCCACTCTTCCCATCACTTGGGAGGTTTAGGCAAACCTGACTGACTTTGCCTGAAGGAAGTTAGCACTCCAGTTATTTCACCAGCTCTTGAGAGGAGGTGGAGCAACTGCTGGCACAGGAGCAATAGAAAACAGCTGGGAATCAGCAAAGTCTCAACAAGCACAGGATGTAGATGGACAACAGCTAAATTCATTTACTGAAATGACTTAAGCTCTTTTGTAAGCTTTAGCCCTGGCCTCAGATATGCCAGACGATACCCTGGTTACTCAATCTCAAGCATTCCAGCCAAGGGAGAAGCAAAACGTCCAATACCCTCCCCTTCTGCAGCTCCTCCCACCCAACCCCCCAAAATCCCCTCTTACAGACTCAAGGCAGGTTTAGGGTTTCTCNGAAATAAAAATAAATAAATAAAAAGAGTTGGCAATTCCCTCCATACTACTTCCTAAGAAGGACTTATTTAAAAGACTTTAAACACCCCATAAGCTATTAAATTATTACATCAGGGAGAAGTAACTCATTATCTTGCTTAGCCAAGTCAGAAGTAGCCAATTTAGGCAGACGAAATTTCCATTGATAGTTAACCCTCATTTCCACAGCCTTTGGAGGGAAACAATATCTGTGCCAGACAGCAGGAGCTGCAGAGGTAATCCAAGCTGGGCATACAGTCCATCTCAGTGAGAACAAGCTGAGACAACTTGAATTTCCTCCAGCTCAGCTGCAACCTGTCATCCTTTTCACCAACACACCTACTTGACCCCTACAACACAATCATCATTTTAACATGCTGCAGGAAGACTTAAAGTGACAGCTTCATTTGCTGTATGTAAGTGATTTTTTATGTGAACAAAATGGTTTATTGGTTATAAGAGACAACATGACAATAATAATCCCACCTCAGTATGATTTAGAAGCTTCCAGTATTGGAGTATTGTTCTGCCTTTCACAGTTCAAACTCTGAAATGCTCTGTCCAAGGCAGAGTTGTGCTGGGGAAGTGTTACAAGAAGAATACTCCTAGACAGTATTTCAGTAACAGCAGCATTTTTGCTACACTTATGTCCTACTTCTGCCTGACATGTCTTAACTAAATTTAACCCACTAATCCCAGCACACCTGAGACAGGCAGCAGCCGCTAACACTATCACTCCTACCTTAAACAGGAACACAAACCACAAAGTAAGATTACTCAGATTAAGTGATTGACTCGAGGTCAGAGGAAGTATATTGTCTGTCCTGAATGTGAGCTCTGGACGAGGTAACCTCAAGCCCCGAGCTTGAGCCAGCAGACCCCTCTGGCTTTCTGCACGCTGCTGCACCAAAGGACATCTCCTTCCCTGCTTCCTTTCCCTTCACTGCCAATCATTGTGCATACTTACTCCTGCATTTCAGCAGGGCAGATTTAGGGGCTGTGGCTGCCTCTGTTCCTATTCCTTGGGCCAACACGAGCTCTGAGGAAGTGTCTCACAGCTGCACATTTGCCCTCAACACTCACCACAGAGCCAAGGTTAGCTCTAACACTGCACAGCCCCACAGTAATTGGCTTTCCACAGCCAGGGAGATGTTGTGTGTCCTTCTCAAAGAACATCTTTTAGCAGTGCACCAGCCTGAGGCACCAAACCCTCACTGCCAGGCTCTCTGTTCCAGCCAGCAGCCACCCAGGACCCAAGGAGAGAAACGAGGGAACACTTAACATGGTGTGAAGGAGCTCACTGGCAATTCCAGCAAGAAAGCAGATTTAATGAGCTTTTTAAACCATTGGGAAAAACAGGTATTGGCAACATCTTCCAGCACATCAGCTTGTTGTCCAAAAGGGCAAAGCAAACCCATTTATTTCCGGTCTCATGGAGGAGGAAAGAGCTCCCAGCCCAGAGCAGCACTTGGTGTAAAGTGATTGAATATACAACCAGCACTTCCAGTCACCTTGGAAAAGACAAGAGACCTCCTCCACATCCACCACAGTATTTCAGCATATCGACCATTGCAAATGAGCAGCATCTGGGCACTGTAGGCTGACCAGAGAAGGCTCTGGTTAAGACAGAAATTAAGTATAAGCAACAATTCAAACAGAGGAACATCAGACAAGATTGATGACTACTAATCTGGAACTGCTCAGCTCTCTAAATTGGTTGTCTGTAGGGTGAGAGAGGGTAATTAAAATATAAAAGATTCAGTAGAATAATCACCTTGCAAACAATATAAAAATATTTAAATTTGTGTGCATATTATATGTCTATTTCTTTTTGAATATGCAAAAGAGCCCTGCATACATTACCTCCTGCAAACAAACCCCTCATACACAGAGCATGGGACCTCCAAAACCATGAGTCTAAGTCTGTGGAGAGCTCCCCAAGGTATGTCAAAACCCTTCATGCTTAGAAGGTTGCACTGGGCCTACAGAAGGGAAATGCTATGCACTAGAGAGATGTCAGGTGAGCCTCATTCCTCAGCCACAGGTGCAACTGGGGACATACCCTGAAGCCCCTGTTCAAAGGCAGTACTGGAATAGACAACCACAGGACCAGTGATGAACTTGGATATGCAGGAAAGGCCCTGCTGGACAAGATTCATAATTAAACCAGATTTTTAAAAGGCCCTTCTTATTCCTGCTTGAACTCCTGGAATGAAGACTTCAAAAAACTTACTCTGAGAGACAGACCACGTATGCTGTATTCCTAAAGGAAAAGGCTATCTATTCTATTCACTACCCACCTTTTTTGTCTCATTGCTTTTTCATTCTATTTCCTACCAAAGCATCAAAATCACAGGAAAAACAGGTCCCTAGTGCTAAGTTAATCAAGTATCTGCACAACACCACCATGCCAGATGCTTCTGATACTTTGCTCTCTACAAGCAGTAATTGAAATTACCAAGACTGGTCAAAGTAATAAGCCATGGCTCTGTAAGTCACCAGAGACATAAATATTTTCTCATCTTATTAGTTGTTCCCATTCTGCTTTTCACAGAACACTACAAATATGGCATTTTTTAAAAACCACTGATTTTAGTACTGTCTCATTTGTAGTTGCCATGGATGCAATATTTTGTTCTATTCTGCATTAACAGTTTGACTGTTAACTCTCAACTCACACATCCTAAAAACATGGAGCTGCTGGAAACCCTGGTCCTTAGGCGTAAGGGAAGGTGGGGCCATACAGGATTCAGCACTTATTCCGAAAATTCATGATTCATCTTCAACAGACTATTGTGGTGCAGACATTCTTAGCACAGAATTTTAAATATGAGGAAGGAATACACTTCAGTATTAAAAATTCAAGGGCTTAACACTTTTCCACATACTTTTTATTCAAATCTGCCGGAAGAACCAAAGAAAAAAAGTACAAACAGCTTTTCTCTGGCCTCATGCATCTTGGTCCAACAGCTTCCTACTGATTTCTGTAGTTAAACTGTTGACCCGTGCCAGGAATGGGACCCAAAGTGAAAAGAGTCATAGTTTGCCAAGTGAAGCAGAATCCACAAACAAGCATCTCACACTGGCTACAGATTGTTTCCTTTGAGAAATTTAAGAGGGAGAGGGGAAGAAAGGCATACTGGGATAGTGTTGTGTGAAATGCATTATCTGCAAATCAGAAATTAATGTACAAAAATGTATTAGCAAAGAGAGGGAGACATAGAACTTGCTCTCCAGAGCCTGATATTTTTCCATCTCCTCTCCCCCTAGTTTCACAAACACACGTTTGCCTCATGAAATAAGTTTGCTTAACTTGTGCATTTCCACTGCAGAACACTGTCTATCCAGAGAAAGTTGCCACAGAAATAATGAAATTTCTCAAGATAAAGTCTTTTCTGTGTGTACACACTGTCGAGCTGTACAAGTTCACCAAAAAATAATGTGCATTATTTATTATATGCAACACTAGGAAATCTGTAACACTTACAAAGACCATTATGATGCCATTAAAAAGATTTCATGTTCAGCTTTCTAGGCATCTTGGGCACACAGCCATCACTACAATAATTATTATATTTATCACTATGTAAACTAACCGTAATGCTTCATTAAGATAGAAAAAAATGGTATCACTGAGGTCCCTGCAAGAGCTAGTAACACTCTCCTCAGTGAGATGGAGGTTTCCTGTCTGCAGCTGCTTACTGGGATGCTCCAGGAGATTTTATTCTGATAGGACAACACAGCAACCCATGCTGAGGAGGGTCCTGAGCTACCACATATGGCCTGCAAAGGCATTTATGGAGTAATTGCACATGCTGGACTCTCCTGAAGACCATGATATAGAGTTTTAAGCTTCGATGGTGGACTGCTCATACAAAGCCATTGAAAGGCATTTCAATACAAAAAATCCTTGACAGATGCCTTTTAAGGTCATCTAGGAAGCAAGGTTAGTCTTTGTGCTCTGAAGATATGCTGGATGTTTTACGCTGTGCTGGGAAGGGAAGGCAACACATCTGGACTCCAATGGGTTAAAAATTAAACCAATGGGCATGGAAAGCCAGAGTTTCCTGCTATCTGCTTGACCTAACAGCCTGGCAGGCACAGGCAGCTTTTGTCCTCGCACATGCATCTCGTTTGAATCAGAAGGATCCTTCTAACATGGAAAAATACTGACGTGACTTCGACGTAAGCTATAAGCCTTGGAGAGATTTCAGACTTGTTTGACACTGATATGGTACTAATTGTACAAAACTCCAAAGATCCACGGGGACAAAGAGCTGCCGGCAAAGCCTCGCTCTCCCTCTTGAGTTTGTGCAACCAGAGCCTTCAAACAGAGACCTTTACCCCAAAAAAAAACCCCACCAAAACCACACTGGTGTGTTCTCTATTCTCCTTCTGCCTCCCCAGATTTCAGTTGTAGGTCGGAGAGCAGACTGAGGTCTTTGCTGCTGGATTCTCAAATACTTAACACTGGGTCTCTTTTATCCTAAGTGATGGGAGCAGTCACCCAACCCAGCTGCAGGACACGGACACCATGGCCTCAGTGTCTGACCTTACAGGCTGGACATTGTCCACCCTGGTTCTACCTGTTCTATTAAAGCAATCAATTGGAATAAGAAAAAAAAAAAAGTGTTGCCATTGGAGTTTTTTGTGTGATTAAAAGGAAGTGGTGAACAAAGATACCAGAAGCAGCTGCCCAAATGACACCAGCATCAGTTGACTGTGCCCTCTGCACTGACCAATACAATTTAAGTCAGCACAGCCACCACAGGATACTGGATATTCTGGAATTTACGTTACTGGTAATAGCAGAGCTGTTTACCAGTCCCACATTCAACTATCAGAAAGGCACAGTCTCAAAAGCCGAAATCTTTTTTACTTTGCTACTTTTTTTAAGGGTTCTTATCTAAAAACTCTTATCCAGCTTCTAAAGCAGGATTCAAACTGCCAGAGAGTCAGCAAGAACTGCAGTAATTTCCATTTATGACCGGCAGAATTTGCTCTCAAAATAAAGTCAATGTGGCAAGATAAGACAGAGTGGCCACCCAGATCCAGATCGACTGGTCACTAAAGCCCTGTCACTACAGATAAGGGTCATTTAGGAAACACAAGTACACCAGAGAAATGGGGATTTGCAGCATGAGGAATGCGTGAGGAGTGACAGTTTTAAGCTTCTACAGACAGGAAAAACAAGAGGGGTGATAAGTGCTGCAGTTCTTCTCTGCTGCACACAGTAAACACTGTAAACCAGCCCGCACTGATTAAGCTTTTCCAGGCTGCCCAGATTATCAGAGTAGGATGGGAAGATGCTTCCTGCCTCAAGTCAACCCCTGTCATTACTGTCAGAGGGGAGAAAGCATCAACCTCAGTGCATTTCTTACAGAGAGCATTACACTGCAGAACACTGAGCCTCTACCTTAGCAGATAAAAATCCCAGATTTACTTCCTGTAATTCTGCATGAAAAGAGTAAGGACAGGGGGGTGATTCTTTTCCAGAGGAAAGACAATATAAATCTCAAGCATTTTAGCAAAGAGCTGAAGTACAGCCTCACAAAGTGACTCCACAGGCTCTTCTCCCTGCTCAGAAGGCACGGACCAAGACCATCCCAACTGCCTTTGGGCCTCTCACGCATTTTCTTACTCAAACCCCAAATGGCATTTTACAGTCAAATCCTGTTATTTGCTGAGGAATGCAAGACCTAAAGAATACAACCAAGATTCCATCAACATTCTTGCTTTCAAGGGCAGGATTAAAGCAGCAGCAACATTATGTGTATTTCTACAGCCTCTCCATCAACACTCGGGCATTTGCACAGTGCCTGACTGGCAGCCCCACAGAACACGCCACATGCTGAGTGCACTTCTGGACAGAAGAGAAAAGGGCCACTGCAACCTTGACTACAGGCATGGCAGTCCTGCAAGAAAGCAGTGTTCACTTCTTATAAATGAGGAAAAAAAACCAAACCACAGGCTGAGGTCACAGATAAAATGATGATGTTTCAGCTGAGAGCAGTACACACACTAAGATCATCATCTGCTCCAAGACAGAAAATTCCACGTGTCTCTACTCTAAATCCTGATGTCAAGGGAAACTGCAACACCCTATTTTCTAAGCAAAGTACATAATGCCAATACCATGACAGGGTTTTTTTCTATCCCTTTATTATAAATAAAAAAGAAAAACACTGGAAACTTTAGAAAACTTTTCTTATTGCAGTCTCAGTCCCAGGGCTGAGGACATGAGAATACACATACACATTACACAACTCTCCAGCTACGCTGCCTTTCTTCAAGGTAAAAGAATGTCACAGTGACCTGTGTTACCACAGATCTGCTGCTAACCACAGACACATTTCTTATAAGTGGTGATTATCAGGGCTAAACCTCTGGTGTCTCACAGGGCTTCTGCTGCCTCACTGTTAGTTCACTCTAACGCTGAACTTGATGGAGTCCCCTCCCTGCCACCAGATCAGTGATGCTGCAGAGCAGGCACATCTCTACCTTTGCAGCAGCATGATCTGAAATGGAAAAGAAGCCCAGAGTAATCAATAAGTCATGGAATTACGCGAAAAACTACTTCTCTATCTGTAAAAATGCATGAGTGGGAAAGCAATTTGCTTCAATGCTTCATAAAAATACACCAGTAGATTATTTGGTGCGCAGTCTAACCCTACAAATCCAAGCTGGGGAAAGAAGGGCTGCCCTAAAGCAGCCCTCCAGCACAGGACAGGCAACAAGCCTCCTTGCCTGGCTGGTATGTGGCACTGGGCACTGCAGGAGAGCAGGCAAAGCCTTGCCAGTGTTCTCCCACCTTCCCTGCCTGACACAGAGGTAGCTCTGCCTACTCCTGGGAGCAGTGTCCCATGTCCTTGTGCCTGGAAGAGGGAGCTGGGGGCCAAAGATCGGCTCAGCACCTTGTGGTTGTCTGCCTTGGCAACATTCAAAGGAGCTTCTCAGGCCTGGGTGGCTCCAGGGGAGATTAAAAGGTTCATGCACAGCAGGGAAAGGCAATGATCAGCAGTTGAAGCCAATGAAGGGGAAGAAGCTGCTGCACAGAGTCACACATTTCTGAACACGCTATACCCTCAAAACATCCCCAGAGTTCACAGATTCTGGCTTTATTCGTAAGTAAATATAAGCATTTATCTGAGTGCTGTGCCTTCCATCTGCAATGCCAATTACACTCAGTTCCTGACATGAAATACACTTCTCCTAGCATAAAATACCTGCCACAACTGAGAAAGTCTGGGATTAGTCCCATTTCTCTCATGGCTGATGCTGACCTCGGAATGCAGGACAAAGAAAACAGAACTCATAACTCGAGCTTGCATTTACCACCTTTTCTCATGGCAGACATAGTACCAGAAATACTAAACCTGGGACAATTCCCACCCACTAGAACAGGATGGTTAAGAAGAAATTTTCTCCTTTATTACTGGTAACCAAAGTTACAACCATCAGTTGTAGAAAAAGAAAACAAAAAAAACACCAAAACACCCAAAAAATAAAACTCAAAAAAACCAAAAATACCCCCTTACTTAGGACAAAATACAAAAAAATTTCTTACTCATCCTTATCATAAACCCACACAGGTCAATCGCCAGCAGTCCCAAAGGAATCATGCTAATTACAAAGACACAAGCAAAACTACACCAAAGGAGGACTTTATTTACTCTGATACTATCATAATAAATTTCTTCTCCAGGGTGCACTGATCTTCAAACAAACATTATTCTCCCCACCTCCTCCACTACTGCCACTCTGAAGTCTTTTGTCAAACATCTGAGCGTCCTATAGCCAACACATTTTCATTCAGCAGCAGACATCCACAAATAGTTTGGATTTTTACACATGAGAATTTTCAGGAATTGGAATTTATTTCTTCTCACCTAAAAAAATCCAAAGGGAGTGTGAAATAGGGATATCTCTCAAAATCACACACACCTCCCAAGCTAGAAGATTAAGTCAGCATTTCTCACAAGCAAATCTTTAAATTTATGCTCATGACACAAGCAAAAAACCAGGTATTCTTTTACTATAGCAAAATAGAAGCTATTTCTCTGCAAGATGAAAAAAAAAATCAGACATAGAAAAACATGGTTATTGTGTAAACAAAACTAAAACCCTGAAGAACTTAAGGCATGATCTTCAGGCACTGGCACAGAGAAGCTCTCTTAGAAGGTCCCTCATTTGGAGCATTCTCGTAGCTACCAGCACAGATAAACTTGCAGTAAAACCCATCTTCTCAAGTCTCACCCTAAAACCAGTGAATTCCAGGAGTGAATTCCAGGCTCGGGCTGGTATCACACACAACAGAGTTCCATGCTGAGTGCTGTCAGGAAAGCTCCTCATCGCCCCAAATAGCATTGCTTTAAACCCTGTCCACTTGGAGCCCCTGATTACTGTGTTATTCCAGACCACAGACTGAAAAGGCCTCTAAAATAACCAGGGCCAGTTCCACAAGAGCTTTGCAGATTACAACCCAGACCTAAAAACATGTCTGATAACACACAGGAAGCAGATGTAGTATCTGCCATATTAGGAACCAAAGCATCCCACTGCTAGATCCCTCAAAGTAGATTGACCATGCTAGAAGAGTTTTCTGAAGTGCAAGGAAAAAAAAATAAATAAAACACAAAAAGAAAGGTGGTTTCACTCCATTTCCTAACACTTTTAAATCACATTCGAAAAAAATGAAAACAAACAACCCCCATAACAACTTTTACCCCAACCCCACATCACACATGGATCCGTTGTTCCCAAAACACTGATGGCTCAGTCCTCAGATGATCTTCACTTCTCCACATGCAGCTCTCCATCATGATACTCAGGCAGAAGCAGTCCCAAGAAGGGCAGAAGACTGACCCAAGGCACACTCAGTTGTCTCAACCAGATACATGGTCAAGACCAAAATCCCCAGGCCCATGGGGTGCACCTCACCCTCCTCCCCACACCCAATTTTTTGCTGTCCTGAGGAGAAGCCTGAAATTAAAATCCACATTCAGAAGGAGACTGAGCCTTCTAGCAAACTTTACATGTGAAAGGCAGGATGTGCTCACTCCTTAGCAACTGCACGTTCATTTCTATCCAAGTGGAAGGTACCCAGGGCTTTGCTTTTTGCTGGAATTGAAAAAAGGAATGGTTTTGCTTCAGAAATATTTCTGTTTTTACCTGCTAAAAGCAAGTCCCACAGACCTGGGTTGTTTCTATGACACTGCTGCGACTAGAGGATGGCTCAGTACATGCTTTTCTAGGCAGTGGAAGACATGTGAGAAAGAGGCCACTGAGGGAGGGTGACAGGAGACAGTAGACAGACAACTCATGAACTGGCACATCCCATCAAGTGGATGACACGCGCTTGTACCAAAGGTCTCCCCGAGTGCCACGCGGATCCCTGGCAGCCCCTGGATGTCTCTAAAAGGTATGGATGACATTCTGTCCCCATGTGACAGGCCTCCAACACCATCCTACCTCTGCAGCTCAGCCCCACCAACTACCCAGGAGGACAGAACCTAGAGAACTACACTTTGTGAGCCTCCAGAACTCACCACTTCTCCCTCCTGTTGCACAGCAGATGCTCCCCAGGCCATTGCCCTGAAACACTTCAATATTAAATGAATGGATTTATTTTTTTTTTGCTATTATTATTTTTGAAAATTATGCCTGATTGGTTAAATAACAAAAAAACCATGCTGTTTTTTTAACACAATACTTAGAACTTGAAAAGGCCCCAAACACCCACAAAACACAGCCCCCCACTGCAATCTTGGGTTACAGCTGAAAATGGTTCCCATGTCTGCTTGCCAAGCTTGTTGCAAGTGGGATAAATCATAAAACCTGGCTTATAGTGCCCCAGTTGCCCAAAGGACCAGTGCAGCACCTTCACACTTGTGTTACTGCAAGTGTTTGCAGAGCTGCACAGTGTTCTGGACCAGGAAACTTGATCCAGGTTAAAAATACAATTTATTTTCTGGGACCAAGTTATTTTTAACCCAGATGGAGTTCTCTGCTCCCAGTCACTGCTTGAGTCCATAAACAATTGTACCAGCATAGAGGTTGGTACAGGGCAAGGAAGCATTTAAGCTAGACATGCTACTGAGAGGGGGGAAAAAAAGAATAAAAATTAAAAAAAAAAAAAGAAAAGCACAGCTGTGCTTGGGATTGAAGACTGCATCTTCAAGGTATTTTCATTTAATACCTATGAAATATCAATTTCATTGCCACTGCAGCAATCCAGAAACAATCTTACATTCTAAAGAGCCATCCGGGGTTCTCCTAACCCTATGCCCCTCTGAACATCCACTCCTCTACCATCATCATTAACACCTGTGGCTCTATTTAAGGTGACATTCCTAGAATTCAAACTGGGACCCAAGGGGGGAAAAAAACAACAACCGAAAAACTCCCCCAAAAGTTCAAACACACACAGAAAAAGCCCCACCCACTCATCAAGACTTATTTCTGACTCCACAGGTTTTCATTTCCCCACCACCTGAAGGTTTTCTTCACACATGTAACAGCTGAAGGATTTTTTGTGTGTCAGCCTGACTCTGCACAACAGATGGGAAGATCCAAGCCCCACGCTGGGAATCACCAGCTCATGTCCTCCTGCCCAGCTACAGAGAGGGAAAATCAGCTTGAACAAGGAGGTACTGATGCAAGTATGGCCTTTACTTGATACGAAAGTCGGCAGCCACAAGCCTAAAGTATTTTCAGTTTCAAACCTAGACCAGTGAAGAAATATGTCAGCAAGAACATATATCACCACTGAGTGCCTCCAATCAGCCTTTTTCATGGAGATTATTTTGTTTTAAAGGAAATAAGAGCCATCTTTTTTTGCAGGTGCTGATGTTAACCACACAAGGATTTATTTTCCTTCTTCATTTGATACTTATTTATAAGATTAGATCATGGTTCTCCAAATATAGACATAACACTACACGTCTTCACTCCTACAAACTTCAAGTGCTTTGCCTTACTTTTTTAATATTTCTAATCTTGTGCCTCACTGCACTGGTACTTACAGAGTAGATTTGTGTGTAGCAAGACAGGCTTGCAGCTTTCAGTAATTCAGCACATTACAGCTAAGGATAATGCCCAGATGAAGTTTTCTTACTTCCAACACAATCCCAAAAATCCATATTCAACGCTGACTTACGTAGGTGTGGTCACAAACAGCAGCTGAACACACGCAGCTGCTGGAGCACCATTCCCTGTGATTACCCTGCAACCCAGCACAAAATTAAGGAATTTATCTTGTGGTGGGTGTGGCAAAATTGAAAAAACAATGGTGAGGGTTTTTAATTTTTTTTTAATAAAATTGCTCCCAAATACAAGGATGAAACTTATTTGTGCATTGCAAAGAACAAGAAATTTTAAAGGCAATGATGGGTAGATGAATTAGAAAAATTAATGTGGATTAGAGCTGAAGCAACAAAAGACTTTTTTAGCTCAGTAAATGCTTTTATGGTTACTTCAAAAAATTGCCAGTTTAAGTGTGACTAATTTGTAAAATATTTAATTGTCTGAAAAAATGTATTGGTTTTGTGCAAATATGAAATCCAAATACTTCACACATCTACTTAAATGGATGTAAGCATGGCTAGTTTTCTTCCTTTTACTTGCTTGATTTGCAATGACTTTTTTAAACAAAAAAAACAACTTCACAGATTCAACATCAAGCATTTCAGGGTTTCAAATCAGGCAAAATGCAAAGGTAATCTCTTGCAGAATTTTAACAAGATCCTCACATAAAAGCACACTCCAACATTAAATCGTTGAGTATTACATGATGTGGGTAATACTTTTTTTAATGAAAAACTGTCTTGTCTCAGAGCATCATCCTGTAGCACAGGGCTCAAATACTTAATAAAAAGATTGTCTGATCCAAATAATGTCGATTAAGTGCTTTTTAGTTCAAAACATCCCAACATGCTTTGCAATCAGTATCCTGTTTTCACTCACTTCTTGAGAGCAACACAGCAGCTGCTCTGAAAGTGATTAATAGTGCATCACACTTAAGTCCACAAAGCCACGATGACAATATCAACTTGAAAAGCAAGGAAAACACCAAACAGTTGTGTGCTCTGAACTACTGACACAGCTCCTGTAATTCTAGAGAAAAAGTACCTTTGCTAACTGCTGATTCAAGCAGTGAAGATCTGCACTGAACTCTCTAAAAACCACTATTTGGAACACAATGTCTCCAGTACTAAACTGCAGCATCGGTAATTAAAAATAGAATCTTAATTCCAATCAGTCAAGCTCTTCCAAGGTTGAAGCTTTCTTTGAAGTTCTCCCTTCCAGGACTGAGTAGTCCTGATCCTCCTGTGTGTACCAGATCTGACAAGGAAGCAGCCCAGGGTAGCCTGCACGACAAGAGCACAAATATGTCCACAGTGCATCTAAAATGGGACTCCAAAAATGCAGAAATTTTGTAGTTCAGCAGGCTGGTACTTACGAGCTTTGGAATGCTTTGCATATTTTTCAAGGTTTACTGTTTTTGGCAGGGAAATGAGGGGAGTTTAATAGTCTTATATACAATTCTGCAAGTGTTGCCTAAAGAAGTTTGCTGCTTTCACGTTGCTGGTGTATGGAAATGGTATCACCACCCTACTTGCTTTAGAGCAAGGAGGAACAACTGAAACAGTAATTTCTTTCTCACTATCTGAAGTCTTCCTTTCATGTAAGTCTCATCCAAAAAGCAAAACAAGCCAAATGTAATGAATAAATTCACATAACTGTGCCAGTAACTCTCAAATTGGCCCAGTTTTACTACAACTTGTCTGCTTTCAACAACCAGCCACCTCCAACCCCTCTTTTTTCCCTTGGCGCATTTCCAGGAGAATCTCCCATGTAAAACAGGGATGTGGAAGATTACTAAATAAACTTTTGCAGGTCACAGTTCAATACTGTCCAGCCCTAGACTTTGGCAGAGCAGGCTAGACAAAGAGCTTAGTCCATGTGTGTGAGCCAAGAAGAAAACTCCAAGCCACAACCCAGGAACAGCAATCCCAACTCCTCATCCACAGCAAACAGAGCTGTTTGCCACCTATGAGCTACAAAAAAATCCCATTGTTCTTCTGCTTGCTTGGATTCACTGGATAAAAAGCACATTGATAAAAATGTTACCAGCTGAACTCCTCTGCAGCACAGCTTCCGCCAGCTCTCTCTGCGCTGAGCTGGAGGATGATGCTCAGACAGAGGATTATGAGCCACACAAAAGCCATGTGCTCTCCAGCCGTACATCCCAGCTACAGGGAATCCAGACAGAGCACAGAGAGCACTGACAGCACCCCAGCCAACTGCCAGGGACAAGGGCCTCTAAAAACAACCATTTGGAATTGTAACAAGGGGCTTGGAAAACAGGAAAACTACAAACATTACCTGACCAAGTCAATGCTTCTCAGTCAATGCAGTTCACAGGGATGACTCCCTGGAGGATTCATTTGAAAGGGTTGAGTTTCTTCAGAATTAAAGTTTGCTGCATCTTTCTTCTAGCTGCAGCAAATTAAATGCTCACTATCCATCCACACTCCAGTAAATCCCCAACTCCAACAGGTGAATAAAAGAGCAAGAAAAACAAACCCATGCCACCGTCTCATGTTAGTTTGTGGACTGTGGTTACACATAAAACAGATGCACAAAGGGGTTTTTTTTTAATTTAAAAACCCACAGGCATAGCAAGTTCATGGAGGGAGCTCTCACTGAACGTCATGTCCTTGTCATTGCCACTAAGCTGGGGAGGCACAACCTCGCTGGATTTCCAGACAAGCAGCACATGACCCTCTTTCCACTCTTAGGCACGTGCATCTGATTCAGCCATGTAAGTGTTCTGCATCTGATTTTCCCCATACATGAGCATAACTTGCCCCTGTCGCTCCAACAGCATTATCCTACAGCCAAAGCTTCTCAGGATCAGGATGTTCTCCCTGATGCACAGATCTAAGCCTCTCTCGCTCGAGTCGACTTGACCTTTACCTTTCCAAGCCATGCCTTACCTTCTGAGAAAGGATCCTTCAGGAAGAGCTTTTGGTTCACTCACAAAAATGGACATAAACATCTGCCTTTCCAACATTCTCCCACCACAACATTCAAATTTCTGTATTTGCTACCCACAAACCAGTTATTCCTGAGGGAACTTGTTCCATTTAAAACAAACAAAATCTCCTCTTTGTAACATTTCTGCTTGGTAAAGGTTTATTTTACTACAGGAAAACCTTTCCAATTTCTTCTGTCCCAGAGAACAGTCATGCTCCTAGAAGTCTCAAAAAAACAGTCCTAGATACCAGGTGACTTGAGTTAACTATAAGAAGACACATCAGTGTTGTTTTGCTCATTGAAAATGAAAATAAATGTGCACCAAAACCTTACACATAACATATTGCTGAGTGATACCTGCACCAAACCACACTTGTCATTGCACATGCGATGATGCCTTTTTTGTGCTTCCTGGAGTAGCCTCAAGAGAGGCTAGATCAGACAGCCAGGCAGGGCTGTGCCATGGCTGACATGTTTATCAATCAGGAACACAAAGTCACTCTTCCTTTCTGCAGGCTTCCCACTAACTACCACTTACACACACACTTAAGTACAGAATGACCTATTTTCCTAGGCCAAATATACATTATTCCTTCGTAACTAAACTTGGCTGCAGAAAGATGCTAAAAGTAGGCAAACGGTTTTTACGACACTAAACAGAAGTCAAAAAACCCATGAGACATTGAAGCTACAAATTCAAAAAAGAGGGTTCATTTACATGGATTTTCAGGCTGTCATGGCACATGTTATTTTTGAAATGTCTGTTCTCCCTCATGAGGAAGAAAAGCAGTGTCAGGATGCACACACACTGCAGGCTTCTTAGCAAGTATCAGTGCAGCAGTTCATGTTCCCAAAGACATACCTGCACCAGCACTTCAGCAGATAATGGATTTCACCTTCCCATTCACCTTGACTACACAATTCTAGGTTCACAGTGCTTACACTCCTTTTATGCCTAACTAGACTGGGCTTGGAGATGAGAAAAGGGTCTGAAATTTGTCTTGTTCTTAAAGCAGATACAGTTAAGTAAAAGAGGTAATTTCCTTATAGAGCTGAATCATGAATGAATTATAAAATAAAATATTTCACTTATTTTCAATCTTTTAAAAGAGCTGGAGTTTGAGTCTTTCATTCAAGCTGCTAACAGGTAACACTGGCTTCTCTCACTGAGATGCAGTTTAAAACACTTTTAAAATCAGGCCTTCCAGAGCTCATATAGTTTATTCTCATTAGCTACTTCTCCATCAGTAGTGACAGAATATCAATTAATATGATAATCAGAATATTCTGTAAAAAGACTGTTTTTTCCCTTATTAAAAAAAAAAACCCTTCATTTATTTTGTTCTTGCCTTATATATATGAGTAGAGACATAAAAATTGAGTTAAAAATTAACAGAGAAATGAGTGCTCTTTCTTGTGTACGTTTCCTTCCTCTACAACACCTCAACTCCCTATGCAGCAAGCTGGAAGAAAAATCTGTAAGCTGTCCTGTTGGATATTTATACTCAAGTGATGAATTTAAATCTGTTTTGCTTATTGTGCTTTACATGTGCTTCCAAAACAACTCCATCATAGCCACCCAAACAGATTTCTTTTCCAGAAGCAGCAAGCTGAAGTATGTAATATATAGTCCTATGCAGCACTGGTCCAGGGAAATGCAAGAAAAGAGGGTTACATAGTAACAAAAAATGCCTTTTAACAAAAAAAAAGATTTCCAAGCAAGATGTTCATGAATTCTTACGTTGTAGATAAAAGGTACCTGCAGCCACTCACAAACTCTGGTGCACCACAACACTCCTGTTAAACAAGGTTATCCTCCTTAAGGGACAGATGGGGCACTACAACTTACGTGGCTGTCCCATAGAGCAAGCACAGGGGAGAGGTATGAACCAAGGCCAATCTAACACCTTAAAATACAAAACCATTTTAAAGAGATGCCCACGCAGAGACATAACACAGGCAGACACAGACACAAAGCAGCAGGTAAAGTCCTTCAAAATTCAGACTCGAGAGATTATAACTAAAGATTTAAAAATACTGAAAAAGAGAACAAAAAATCAGTTTAAGGATTTTTCAATGTATTTTAGGAAAAGAGCAATAGCTGTAAGTTACTTTACTTCTCTTACTCGGGGTAGTCAGGACAATTTTAAACCCCTAACCATGTAAATTTCTGTATACAGGAAACATTCAACTGACTGTTTCCCATCATCATCAACAGTGTTTAGCATGTAAATTGACAAAGACACAAAGTATCTACAAACATTTATTTTTAAACTGTTTGGAACACAGTAAATAATTTTTTTTTCTCTTTGCCCATAGGAAAAGGGGAAAAAAGAGCATAAGAAGCACTGCTCCGCATTTTCCTAAAATGAATGTATTTAATACACATCAAATGTGCTGGGAGAAATGGCTTCATCTTGCAGAAAAGTATCTTAAAAAAAAGAACAAACCCAGAATAAACAACCCAATAAAAAATACAGTAAGGCAAGATAAGACATTCATCATTTGTCTGTTGATATTTTAATGATACCAATTATCTAATGATTGAGCTTTTGAAAGATACAACAAGATAAAACTAAGTTATTCTTTGAAGAAAGGATATGCAAGGCTTCTTTCACAAGCTTCAAAATCAGCTGCTCCAGCTTTCTCCACTTTTGTTTTAGATACTAAAAGCAGGCAACATTATTTTCCCCCTTCTGAAATCCGAACTTTCCAAATGGAGCATGACAAACCAAGCTGAAGTCCTGAGTTAACTTCCACAGCAATCTGCAGGCATTCAGGGAAATCTGGTGTGCCAGAGCAGTTCTCAACAACATTGTTATCAGAGAAAGCGCTGACATCCAGCATTTAATCTACCAGCAAAACTGAAGTCTGCATTCTCTCTCACCAGAGCCTCCAAAGCTCATTTGCAGCACAGACTGATCCATGCTTTAACAAGACATATTAGAAAGTAATTAAATTTATTTTCTGTTTGATTTTTGGATTCAAATAAAACATGTCCCTAGGCTATAACCAGCAAGAAATTCTTCATTTACAATTAAATTACTGGTTACTTTTCTGCACTCCTTGTTGGGGTTAAATTAAAAAAAAAAACAACAAAGTGCCTGGGGTTCCACAAGGCCTTTCTCCTGCCATAAAACAATCAAAGCTCCATGGCCATTTTCCCACCCAAACAATAAAAGTAATAAACACTATTCAGACATTCCCAAACTCATGGATTAACAAAAGAGGATGAAGGGTGTGGGGGGTAAAATGAGGTCTGACAACAACAAACCCTAGGGAACACACAGGACTGTGGAGATTCCATCAACCCAATTAGAGCCACGTGATCCTCACGGGGTGAAATTGCTCTCGAGCCCACAAAATCCAAGGGGATTCACACACAGGAAGAGAGACACGGCAACAGCCTGGCCTTGCCACCTCCCTTCTGTGAATGGAGCATGAGACATGGCCCAAGTGCTGCTCTGTCCCCACCCAGGCTGATGTGGGAGGTGGAAGGAGATTGCCCCATGCTGGGACACACATCCAGCACCTTTCCCATCTCTGTGCTTCCAGGGCAGATCATCGAGATGCAGATGCTGGGTTTGGAGTTTCTGCCATGAAGCACAGTGAAATCACAATGAGTGCCCACCACTGGCTCCAACAGGAGTGGAATGGAACCCACTTCCACGGCTAAGCTGGGGATTTTTTTCTAGCTACCTACAGAAATAGCTGCAATAATCAAAGGCTCTCTGACTTCCGGGCTTAAAAAACAGAAAAAAAGCAATGGAAAGACCCAGTGAAATTGCTGTCAAAGCCAACTAGAAGATTAATTATAAGGTGCCTGCTTAAATAAATAAATCCAGTGTAATTGCAGAATCTAGAAATTACTACTATGGATTATAAAAGCCACTTCTGGTTGGCCTGTTCTAAACCAACCAATTTAAAAACCCATCAGATATATGAATGGCATAAAAGCCTGGTTATAAACAGCCATGTCAAGTGCATTGTCTGTCTTCAAGTAAATTATATTAATGAACCAAAATTGTTTGGTTGTTTTTCACACCATGAGACAATGTTTACACTTGGCAAAATCCTCTGGCCTAGATTTTCAAATAGGACTACCGGTTTCAGGCACCTTACATTTGATTTGTCAGACCACCCACCAGAGAGCCATGGACCAGAACACTGCTTGAGAGAAATAAAATCCATTAATCAATCAGGGTACCGCGCTGACAACACCAAATTTCACCTTTTTTTTCTTTTTCATTCACAGTAAATGTTGATAATGCATGTAAATAGTTAAAATGAGGATCCAAATATTATGTTAGAGTATAATGCCACTGCTTCATAGAAAAAAAACCACACTGATGACATAAGGAGTAGGGAACAAGATAAGAAATCAGTAACAAGGCTGCAGCACAGTTCTGTCATTGACAGAAAGTTGATTTATACAAAAATCTTTCCTGTAAATCGAAGGATGCTTTATTTTATTAATATAGCCTTAGGATGGAGTGATGCATTCACAGAGAAATACTCAGCATTAATTTAGAAGCCCCTGTTTGCAAACCCATTTTGGCAGAATGTCCAGAGAGTAAGAACACAAGATGATTCCTTAATCAAAGTTCACTTGATCAGGACAGGTCTCTAAAACTCACCCCAATCTAAGCTTTACCTGAAGCTGCTGATACCTGCACCACTGTGACTCAAGCTAGTGAAGAGTTTCTCCACCCAAGGCACAGCCCAAACTAGCAGGAGTAAAAGATGTAAGAAATCAAGCAGCCCTCTATACTCCATGCTACAAAGCAAACCATCTGGCCCAGAATATTTCTCTCTACAATTACTATTTTCTCGCCTAGTCCTACACAATAGGTAGTGAGGAAACAGACTAAAGCACATCAACAGAAGCCTTCCAAATGAAATGCACTTAGAACAGACCCTCAGGAATACTTTCCTCACCTGGAGACAAGACTGCTACAGATGTAAGAGTCATTCAAGTACAGATAATGATTTATCTGGAAGTCATTTTGAGAAGCAATTCCCTGGTATAATTAAGGCAGCTTGGCTCAGGGAGCAGGGAGGCAAAGTCAAACAAACAAGTTTGCAATCAGAGTGTAACTTGTATCCATGATTGTGTTCAGAAGAGAAGGGCTTGCTAAACCAGAGTGCCAGGTCCCTGTTTAACTGGTTCATCACTTGCCCTTGGCTGTCCCATTAGCTCTCACATCTGCAGCAGCACAAACACCATGTTTTTACTATTTCAGCTAAGCTTATTTTCCATGTATTACATACAACACTAAGTGTTTATTACTCCAGCATGTGTAGGTTAAACCACACCTGCTTCACAAGAATGGGGGGAAAAAAATTACTAGCACAACAAAGCACTTAACAGGAAAATTAACAAAGAGTCGAATACCTCCTTCACCTAATTCTACTCAAGAACACATTACTATAATCACATCTGTAGACTTTTCCTCTGTTCCTATTGCAGTTACTACACTTCAGGTATCACATCCTAGAAAGTTCCTGTTTCCAGACTATCTTTCCAGTAGTACAGTGACAAAAATCAACCTTCTGTACCTGCAATTCCAGGTAATACAGTTCAAGGTCTCTCTCCAGATACTTCAAATGCTTCATGGAAATGGCTCAAGTTACCCAAGAGATTGCCTCTCACTGCTAGGACTGCAGCCTCCCAGAGCAGCAGCATTTCACTAGATAGTCACCAGGAACCAAAAAAGAAAACCCCAGAATAAACTTAAAAGCATAGAAAGCTGAGCCTTCATGTAAACTGACTCCAGAAAGCAAAATGACCAAAGATCTTATAGCTTCCAAACTAATGTACAAACATACTCCTTTGACTCCAGCTCTCTTGCAATTAATTTTTCATCCACAAGACACACCCACTCACCCACACAAAGCAAAACAAGCCCAGCACAAACCCTATAAATTTAATCAAGGAAGAAAGAGTAAGCATGAGATGTTTATTTCTATTTTTAAATACTTGGGAGGTGCCCCAATATTGCCTGCCTAGATAGATAACTAAGTAGGTGCTCCAGAACTCTGAGATCCAGTGCACGATCTGGCACGAGCAGGCACATCCAAGTAGCAAAACATGAGAGCAGCTCAAAAGGCGATTAAGAAAGCTATTAAGAAAGGCTTCTGAAATAATTGTTTCCTCTAAGCCAAGAGACAGACACTAACTTGGGGTGTTGTTGCAGAGAAGAAAAAAGTACATATATATATATATACACATATATACATATATATGTCTGTATTCAAGCACACCAAAATGCTCTAAGCAGACTATGGTTTATAAAGAACAAGACAGTCTCCTCCTTGTTCCCACAGTTCGTTCCTGCCTCAAGCAAAGTTGGTTGCCTTTCTGGTTGCTCTCTCCCTCACCCAAATGGTTTGCATAGCAGATATGCTGAACCATCAAGTTTGAACCAGGCCCTAATCCTGCTGACTTTTCTCGCAAAACTGCTGGAAAGGAATTCCTCCTGGCAGCTGCAGTGCCTCAGCTCATTAGTTTACCAAGCAGCAGCAGAATGAACTGGACAGGCACATCATTTCTGTGCTGCTGCAGAGAGCAGCAATAAGGGCCAGGCAGGCAAAGGGAAGGCTCCCAATTTCCCAAACACATATTGGGAAGGGAGGATGGAAGAGCAGAGGTTTGAAAAGAAAGACAGCTTGTGAGAACCCAGACAAGCTACTGCCACTGCTGCTGTTGTGCGAACACAAGCTGGGAGGAAACCCTTTGCTATAAGATTTGGGGGTGGGGATGTCATCCTTTAGGGCTTTTTTAACTCCTTCTTTAGGGCATTGTGTTTAACCAGGCATGGCACAGTTATTCACACCAATGCCAGTGTCTCCTGGATACTAGAAGAATGAGTAGGATAACATTGCAAAATAGCTGTCCACTTGCTCATGACATTCTTTGTCCAGACAGCACCCTCACATACAGGTCAGATCATGCAGCCCACTCAGTACACACAGAAAAGCAAAAGTTTTTGCTTCTTTCTATGCAATTTCCTTGAAGTAACCCCATTACAGCACAGTTAATGTAAACAGAGCTTTGCACCATTTATGGTGACGGGTGAGCCTCATGTTGTTGAACAACATTTCCTCCTCCTCCCTCATCCCAGGCCAGCTACCATTTCAATAAATATTTAATAAGTAGATGAGAAAACTGAGAAAGCTTCACAGCTTGAGGTTTTCAGGTACTACATGCATGATGTTGAATTTATCTACTGGAAAACATATGGACACTGTATCCAGAACCCAGAGCATGAACACCACAGGACAGGTACAGCACACTGATCTGAGTACCATTAAAACAGTGCCATGATTAAAACAGCAATGCCAGTTCACAGAGCAAAATGTTCCTTTTAGACCAGACAAGAAGCTGGAGGCTGGGACCTGTGATCACCACAGACTTCAGAGGCCTCCCACTGTCACCAGGAACATGCTGAAATATTTCCACTGCATTCTCCACTCCATAAATGCCCTCTCCCTCTCTCACACTTCTTCTCCTAAAAAGATCCTCTGACAGGTGCAGGTAACTCTAACCATTCAATAAAGTATCCTAAGGGTAGAAAATAATAAAATTTTTTGCTTAGGAAGACTATGATTTTTTCATCTGTAAGATAAATTCCAATTACTTATATTCTCCTGTAAACCACTTGATCCTAAAGCAGCCCTTGAATTTAAAATCTCTCTACAGCTGGTTTGCTGGAAGCAGTATTTGTTTTCCCTGCCACCACTCTCTTCATCTCCTGGTGCAAGGTATTACTGATTATTTTAATTTCTTTTCTACAGAAGAGAAATGGATGCACACAGACAAACAACTGCAGTGAGCAGAAGAGGAAGAAGGCTTCATCTCTGAATTAGGGATTTGCATACTGGTTTTATCTGTAACACCCACTGCAGTACTTTATCCCAGACTCTCAGATCACAAAAGACAGAGCAGACAGTGACTCACTGCAATTTCGGTTCTGCATGTAGCACTTCACGTGGACCAGTCAATTCTGATTCTGCCAAACAGCCTTCACAGGCACTCAAAGTAAACCAGCTTCTCTAAGAAAGAGTTCCTATTCATGTGCTGCCTTCATGAGGAAAGCTCCAGAGATGGAAGGGAATTTAGTCAATGTTTCCCTTTTGTGCTGTAATGATATAAGATTCAATTAATACAACACAGGAGGCACTAATTCCGAAACACCTGCCTTCGTGATAACCGGATTAAGACCTCCGAACTTGCTGCACTCCTACCAGTGCCAGCCTGCCAAATGACAGCAGTTGTCAATATCGACCAACTGGAGGCTGGGTTTTCTGCTAAATCCTAGAGCACTCTTTAAAGAGGATTCCCCACAAAACAGGAAGAAAAAAAAAAAAAAACAGAAAAAACACCCCACTTGAGAGCTCTGAATTTGTTTAGCCAGAAGTCACAGCTCCTTCCCTACACGCTTTGAAGGCTGGAGACTGGAAACACTCCTATTGGATCCTTTCAAATCCCTCAAAGAGAAGAGACAAACCCAAATAAAGGGAGAGGGCATCCTCAGAGACAGCACTACGCCCTCACTCATCGATATACTCTGGGCTCCAGAGAGAATGGCTTCAGGAAAAATTTTGGGGCAAAGTCTGGCAGGGTGGGGAAAAACAGAGCAGCTGGTTGCACTGGGAGAAGAGCCAATAGGTTTGGGGCTTGGTTTGGGATTTTTGTCCTCTCCTTGTCCCACTCAAAACAGGGGTTTCTTTGGATTAGTTTAGGTAGCATGAAAAAACAAGTGCCTCAGAATTAAGACCACGCTGGTCTGAAATCTAGGGCAAAACCTTGAGGCCCATGTGCCAGCCCAGTAATTAACAAAGTGAAACACTTTCTTACCTTTTCAACACCACAGAAACTATTTCAACCACACAAGGAGGAGCTGATTTTTTTTTTTTTTTTCCCTTTACACCCTTTCATCACCCTCACCCATCGTGACCTATCGGAACCACACTTGAAAGCTCGATCGGAGCGCTCAGTGATACATAACTTCCATTTTAGTGAAACAATCCATCTGCTCCATGTGACTCAGAGCCTGCTTTAAGAATGCAATACTGTTTAGGCCAACGGTTGCACCGCACAAAGTGTTTTGTTCACATGCATTCCTTTGGGATGACAGAGCCTATCCACGGCCCTAACGGTTGGGGCCTGTGGTTTTTTTCCCTCATCCGATGAATGCTGCAGTGACTAAGCTGACAAAAATTCCTAGCCAATTATAAACCCACTTAAAGAGACAGGCAACCCCCCAGCAACCTTCCCTTGCTATCCTATACGGGAAGTTTCTATACATAGAAAAACATCTCCTCCTCCCAAGGCCTGCATTGATATAAAAGACTTTCTCTGCACGCCCAACACGCTTCCCAAATGGCATCATTTCCCAAAACTATAACCTTTAATCATCCATCTATATCCCTTGCACATCAACCAGGAGAAAAAAAAAACATTAAGACAAACTGACCCCATAATTGAGTGAAAAGTTAGAGAAGCCATTAATGGGGGCAGATGACTGCACTGGGAAGAGATGAGCCTGGACAGCTACAGAGCAGTGTTTATTAAGCAGGGAACAGTTAAGTGCCTATAAACCCAATCTGTTGCAAGCAGGGAAAAACACATCAGGAGGGTTACACTGGTGTACAAAGTAGAAGTTTGATCCACCTAAGAGCATAAGCTGAGCTTTAACTAGCAACAACTGAGAACTTCTGAGTTGCCCCCCTCAAATCCCTCTCAGCAACTGAATTTCAAAAAAACCACCAGCCTTTCCCAAGAGTCATGTGCTGAATTCATTCTCCCCTACACTGTCAAAGGCTACACAAATACATTTAATAATTAGCCCAGGCATACAGAACTGTGCTTTGGGCAGGTAACTACAGGTTCATTTTGCCCAGCAAGAAACAGTAAACAAAAAAAAACAAACAAAAAAAGAGAATGGCACATGGCACAGCTTTAAAAAGCCAGGCTCTGGGACAACTCAGACCCTCCCCATTTTATGGTGGGCAAACTCATTGCTAAATCATTTTTAGCGCTCGGCTGATAGCACATGCACATTCCATTCCCAACACTCAAAAGGAGGGGGAGGAAGAGACAGTCGACAACTGAACCAGGCTGAGCTCACCTCAGAAGGAAAAGCCAATTCAACAATCTGTATTAACATATTATTATCCGAGCATCTTTTTATTAGAAGTTAATTCTCAGAGTCATAAACAGACTTGAGAAGGAAATCCCACTATTAGTGGGAAATAAGGCTAAACAAAGGCTGCCTCACGACTGTTAAACACTGAAAAACTTGTTTGCCACATAAAAACGATTTATGAAAATACTTAAGGACAATTCATTCCTACATGCATGTGTGTTTGGGAAAGGAAAAATAGGAAAACAGTTCCTCCTATTCAAAAATTTCAGAGAATATGATTCCTCCAGGATTGAGCCTAAGTTTTCCTTCAGCCCATTTCAAATTTAATTGCAGATCAGTCATCACAAAATATATATTTCTATACATTCCATGGAAATTGGACAACTGGACAGGTGAAAGATCATTTTAGGGCTCCCCACCAAGATAAGAAGACTGCAGCTCAAGTTCACCCCTTGTTTGACATCCATACAAGCATTACCTGTCAAAACTGAAATCCCTAGGAAAACTAGCAACCCACTCCAAGCTGGACTCATTGCATGGATAAGAGCCACAGAGAACTGCAGAAAATGCTAAGCCAGTCTGAGTTTGCCTTGTTCCTGCGACATCTGCAAGAATACAGCAAAAACACAGCTTTCTTTTAGTTTTACACTTGACATTTCCCTGACATTTTCCCTATAACACTGCTAGCTATTCCCAGCTCCCAGTTGTTTTGTAAATTCATCATAAAATTAAAGCCTTACATTACATCTAATTAAGTATCCAATACCACTGTCTATTCTATTATTAAACATTTGTCTAATAGATATCAATGGGGC
>VZTN01037825.1:57666-92590 GCA_013400515.1 Erpornis zantholeuca | reverse complement strand
AGATGCCCAGCTGGTGCACACTGTAAGCACTGCACAAGTCAATGGAGCCATGTCAAACGATACCACTCAACTGCATTATCTTCTGAGCTCCGTGTAAACAAACAGGAGCAGATTCCGAATATTTGTGAGAATACTTCATGTTACTGTCTCCATATGTTTAAACATTTTAGTAGAAGGCACATATGGACCACTCTTCCCACTCACTGTCATTCTCTCCCTCCTGCTCCTCACACACCGTATCTTTTCGGGCCATTGTCAAACCAATTCAAAAACAAATAAGGATACATTTTCATTAAAAACATTTTGTGCTTAGCTGCCATCTGCTTCATCGGCCTCCAAATCCTCACATGCCTTTTCTGTGGTCCTCAGTTTCACACATTTGGAAGTTGAAAGTTTTCTCCTGTTGTATTGTGCAGTGAGGTCTTCCTGAACTATTGTTTCATGTCAAATTCACCTCTTTTGAACCAAGTGCTTAATGCTTACGGCCCTAACCCATGTCCTCTCTACAATGCCAGCTTACACATCCTTTTTTTAATGCCTAAACTCTAATCTTAAAGCTCCCTCACACACTTCAGATACTCCCCATCATTGTTTTTATGGGAAGCATGGCTATTCCACCCCCTTTGGGAAATACGGGAGCTCTAATTTGCTCTCTCGCAAGGGGAGGACCCAGACTGTGCTCTCATCCTGCCCCACAGAAGCAGCAGCTAAAGCCAACACCCCTTTCCTCACAGACATTAACAGCCTGTCTCCCCCATAACCAGACCTTTGTCTCTTCTCTGAGTAGGAAAAGTTTCAGCTAATATTTGACACTGAGCATCTCCAGTTTAACTGAGGGAAAGAAGACAAATAANNACTGAGGGAAAGAATACAAATAATTAAGATGGGGAAAATAACCCAACAGGGCACCACAGTCCTTATATACAGATCACTGCTAGTTTTGCTATTACTTTCCCAAATAGTTTGCCCAGTTCATTTCTTATGGCCCCAGCAACAGCAAAAGTGTCCTAGGAAGCATTAGCTGGACTTGCTTGAAAAAGAACACAAAGGTTATGGTAGACAAGGGATCCTGAACTTCCAGGCAGGCTTTCAAGGGTGTACTTTTCATTTGGTTTCTGCAGGCTTGGAAAGGCCTAATGACTAAGGCAACAGACCTCAAAAGTTAGTCATCAGCAAGAAGAATATAGAAAACAATCAAAGTTTTCTTTACACCAGACCACTGGACAGGCAGAGCAAGTGTGTCATCAGACACAAGTCTTGCAAGGGGTACAGCAGGAACAGTTTTTCTGGTTCTCACATCAGTTGCTGAGGGAGATGCAGGCAGCTTCCATAAACCTTTCCAGCAGTCACAACTGCCATAAAAAAAGAAAAACACAAAAGGCCATAGTCTTATTTGTATGTCTGTACGCTCAGTTTTTATCTTTTCCATCTCTACCTGTGCCCCAAAGCACAAGCACTGATACAAACAAACAACTTCAGTACTCTCCTTTTATCTTGAAGGATTTTTCTATGTGGACCTGCAACCCCAGTGAGGCACAGCTGGCATTTAATACACCAACATAAAAGTAGGTGCAAGTCAGAGAGAAGAGAGAATGCCAAGCCCAACACAACATGCTGCAGCTCCAAAGAGAGGAAACTAGTATTGCTGCTGCCTTGGGGCACTCAAAGGTAAAGGAATGTACACTACACAGAAACCAGGGCAACCAAACTGGCAGGAGAGCTGCTAACGCTTTACGCTAAACCTTAAAGGCACCCAAAAAAATGTAGAAGTTACACTTTCTTTGTAGCTTGCTCTTCTATAGAAATGCCCATGGATTTTTCTAAGTCAGACACAGCATACTCTTCCCTCCCTCCTCCCTCAGCATTGTTCCTGCACAAGTTATATTGAAGGAAGCACAAGCTTCTTCCTTTGTTTGTGAGCAAGAAAACGAAGGAAAAAACCAACTTCCACTCAACTGCAAAACTAAACAGAAGCCAGGCTACTTAAAGTACCAAGTGTTCCCACACAACATTTACCCACCAACTTCAGATCTTTCAGCGTAAAACCTAAACAAGGACAAGAGAGATTTAATACACACTCCTCCACAGAGCCAGAGGAAAGAAAAATAAAAAGGCACAAAGGAACCCTGAATGATAGAGAGCATTTTCAGCTTAACATTACTGTGACGCACAAGTAGAATGTCAGGGTTAAATTAGATACTGCACTAGAAAAATATTCCCTGGAAAATAACATAGGTGTCATATCTCTACTGGTAGGGAAATGCTGATTGAAACACTCAGTAACTGAAAAGTCCTTGCTCCTAATCTTTTTCATGTCTCGTGTGATTCTGTACTGCAAGAGTCCTCTCCTGATCAGGAGTTCACTGCCAAAGCACCCCAGCAATCTAGCAGGGAGACAAAAAGCTTCCTTTGGAACAACTGCACTTTTATACCTCACTTGTTTTTCTTCAGAGCAGAAGTACTTTGGGGTTGTTTCCTTTTTAGATTAATGGCCTGCAAATTTAAAGTCATCTTCCTGGAAGTCAGTGGCTTATCACAACAAACAACAAACAGATTAAAACAGGTCCAACTTTCTCACTCTTTTTATTGATCAGAACCTGATAATTTCTTTATATGCTCTACATCCTAAAATACTCTAAACCTAATTGTTTTTCCATACTGTAATGCTCTTAACAAGCCTTTCAAGGTTGTTTTCCAATACTTGCTTTCTTCTTCACAATCTCCCATGAAAGGAGATGAAAGCATAAATAGAAAAAAAAACCCATTACCTACACCCTTGCCTTCAAAGTCCTGCTATCGCAGTCTAACTATGACCTCATTTTATTTAAACAAATTTTTTCTCATGTGTATTTGGGATTCAAATTATTTTAACAGTCCCTTAGATGCCAAAAAGTTTTTCTGCACATTACTTTTGTCTACTCCAAATAGGCAGGACACACAACAGAAAGCAAGTAAGTCGTATCTCAAATATACTCTCATTAGATCCATTCAAACCACCGAGGGCAATGAGGTTGCACAGGAATCACCTTGGTCACCCTCTGCAGACAACAGAGTTCCACTGTGTTAATGAAGACATAAATTTGGTCTGCAGGACTCATAGCAACACTCCCCTCGCCCTGGGCAAAGCACAAAGTCTCCCAGTAACAGGCTGGGGGGGTTTCTTTGCTTTGTTTAAAAAACGAACTTTATTTCCTGTAAGTATTGATAAAAGCACATACTCCAAATGCCTTTTTGCGGAGGTATTTTTGGCATGTGTTGACTGAAACTGCCCCACGAGCTACTTTAATTGCAGTTCTAATTGAACAGGAGGGGTCAACAAGCAACTGACGAGCCACTTTAGAAAAAACAATATCCCCAGATGAAGGTAACCTGAGTGTAGTCCTGATTTCTCTCACACTGTGATGTTTCCTATCATTATGGCAGCTTTGGTCAATCAAGATTGCATGTGGAATTTAGGAACTGTTCCTCCCAGTGACGACTGCTTGTAATTAAGCCCTACTGATACTGCAGGGCTCAGCTTTCGTAAAGTTACAGGATGAACTCAAAAAGCCTACCATGCAATCATGTTACCTGAGTAAACTATGTGTTTGTTTACTCTATTTTTAAAAAGTGAGAAGAGATCAGGTTTTGTTTTTGCTAATACTTGCTATCAGAAAGACATAAACCTTCCAGATAAAAAAAACAGGCAAGGCTATCTTCATCAGGAGTCAAGATCTCCATGGACTCTTTGACTCTGCAGACTGCACTGTAAAAATTAATGTCAGTAAACAAGTCCTTATGTACAGAATTTACCATTACAGGAATGTCTGGAGGTGCATGCCAAGGGAAACAAAAAACAGAGTCCAGTTAACAGCCTCAGCAAGGCAACAGCTCTGGCACACACGTAACGTCACTTCAGCAAGGAGTAGATGGCATTCGATAGCCACCTCCTGCCAAAGTCCTCAAGGGAGGTAAAGCTGCCTCCAGGTATGCTACAATGGCATTGGTTCCATACTTACATTTTCCACCTTTTCCATGGGGAAGTAACTCATGGAGTTTGTTGAGTTTTGTTTTACAGTTGTTNTTTTTTTTTTTAATTTAAGTGAGAAAAACCTTTACTGACTGGGGAAGAATCTATTTGTCTGGCAACTGGGTAACTCATGTAAACTATACACAACTAGAATAAAAGTTTCAGTTGCCGAGGGGCTTAAAATAAAACCACAATGACTCTTTACTTTCAAAAGAAGTGACAAAAACAAGATATCTACTCAAATCTTACTTTTCTGGCAGTGGTTGGTGGTCCAGCAGCGGTAGTTGTACTCATTGTTAATAGATGTCTTCTCACACAATGGCTTCTCTTCCATTGTTCCCGGACACAAGTCCCCACACTCCTTTGGAGGTTTATTCCCAACGATGTAGTTATTGGACACTGCATCTAGGATGAGAGACCAGTCCACCGTGGAGAGGTAACACAGGTCAGAGTTCTTCTCGATCCGTATGGCCCCGCGGGTGATGTTCCTTAAATTGTGAAGCCCAATCTCTTTAAGATTTGTCATTTCAAAGATAACCAAGGCATAGTTGTAGAAGAGGTTCCTGCCACGAATGACTGTGAGGTTGGGGAAGAGATCGCTGAGGCTTTCCAAGCCTGCCACACGGAACAGCAGCAAATAGTCAGTGATGACAGTGAGCTTTGGGAAGCGGAAGTTGCGGTAATCCTCTGCTTTGGAGATGAGCAGGATCTGCAGGAAACCCTCGATCACCGTGCAGTTCTCCAGGCGCTTCAGCTCATGGATATCATTGCGAATGTCAACATTTGGCCCGCAAACTGAAATGGAAAAGGAGGATGGAAAGTTAGTAAATAAGGCATTCCTAAGCTTTTTGAAACTGGCACACAACAAGGATATTCTGATGGCCATAAAATTTTTAACTTTTAATTAGGTTGCAGTGTTAAAATAGAAAACGAGTGCTTAATTTACACCTACATGGAATATTCATTTCATTTAACCCATAACCCTGAGCACTATCAGGTGTAGCACAGGGATGGCAGCTCTCTCTGTGTTCTGCAGCACACAGAGAAATGTTGGTTTATTACTGCTGGTGACAAGAACTCCATTACACTGATGAATACAAAGATAAACCAAATGCATTTGAGCACCCTGCTTCAAATTAGATCCTGATGTGTGTGACCAGAAAGGGCTTGAGAAGGGCCACATCACTTCAGACCAGTCAGGTAATACAGAAAGGGATCCAATGGTCATTACATTACTGATTCACTCCCCATCCCACTTAAGACACATGCACACAAAGAGGGCACTTCCCAGAAAATTACAACTTTGGCCTCAAATCACTCTTTCTTTCCAGGGTCACATGCCAAACAAGCCCTAATTCTTGGAATACTAGTCTTGCAGTAGGTCAGCAACAACACTAAATCCACAGAAAGCTGGTCAGCACTTCCTGCTCTGTGACTGGGAAGAAAACAAAGTGCTTGGACTTAAAGCACTGAATTCCTGTTTGCATGTTCCAGCAAACCAAGTTTCACTAATTTTGGCACCAAGATATAAAAAAGTCTCTTGAGTTCTAAGAAACACAGGATAAATTTATTTACAAGAACACACGGCATCATGGTGAAGAATCTTTCCTTGAAAACAGCAGACTGAACTCTATGAACTCTCAAGAAAACAATGACCAAAAGGATTATTCCCTAATAAATCTATGTATTAAGTCTTTCCATATTAGAGACATATCACAATAACAATGTTAAAGGGGCTGGAACACATGTGTGTTAATAATGTAATATTTAGATGCATACAATCCACTTGGATGCAAAACAAAGAACTACAGAGTGTGGAGAGCTGTTGTTCTTCAAAACCCTCAGAGCTGGTCTTCTTTGGAAAACATGGAAAAAAGATTCCCCATAAGAGATACTAAGTTGCCTGTAAGCAAACAAAGCAAAATGCCTATTTATTTAAGCAACCCAAAACTCAAATAAACCCCAAGCAATTCAATTTTGTGGAAAGGTTCTCTTTTAATGCATGCTAGGCTTAATTATTTTAACAACATCTTTCCTCAGACAAGGGAAAGGTCTAAACAAGCATCGGAGCCAAAAAACTTAAATTCTAACCCAGACAAATTGTCCAGAGATTCAGAAATTGCGCTGACAATAGAAAGCAGTCCTTCCATCCCACAACACTTATCTAAGGCTAATAACTTAAGCTAACAAAGGATCCAGAGCATGAGCATGCTAAAACCACAGCAACTCTAATACCCAACAAGGACTTAAAGACTTCTAAGTCTTTAAAAGACTAAAAGGACTTTTTGGTTAGAGGGACAGCATAAAAAAAAATAAAATAGGGCAAGATCTTTGTTAGGAAACAGATGTTTCTACACAAACTATTACCTAATCTTCCTTCTGTGAAGATTCAAGCTGAAAGCAAAGGCTATTAAATGTGACTTGCTGCACTGAAGTAGCTATCTGCAAGAAAGTTAATTCCCTAGACCTTCAAAAAAAAAAAAAACCACCCACAAACAAAAAACACCAAGACTAATGTACCACCAGGAACACTTAGTCCTCATGAGCAGTGAGACCGGAAATCCCCATTTTCATACATACTCACTCCAGAAAAATTGGTCACTACTGCTGGAATATGCGTCGAGGCTTGAACTTCAGGAAGTCATTAAAAAGGGTGAATGGGTTGGCACTACCCAGCTTTAGAAGCCAGATGGAAGAGGGGGAATGTTAAAAAGCTGAAAGAGAGTAGATCTGGTAAGAGATGCACGGGTTAATGCAGAAAAAGTGAGGGGTTCTCTCCTGAACCTGTAGGAAAGACAAACTCAAGCCCTATTAAATTCTGGTACCCATGTCTTGCTTCCAGCTTCAGAAATCATCTTCTAAAGCCACCATCCCTCCATCCACCCGAAGGACCGTGCCCTCTGCCCAAAGGATATTTACACTCTGATAGTGGGTTTCTCTTGTTTCAAAAAGCAAGTTAGAACACACAGAGTGCTCCCCATTAAACCCTTTTGCTTTCCATCTCTGCCTGCTGGCAGGCCAAGGTGAACAGTATGGCTCCTGCTATGGCAAAGCAAAAGTAGCGGAATTTATTTTCCTGCCATAAAAGTTTAGAAAGCCTAACTGCTCCAAGCCCTTTATTTTGTTAAAGAAATAAAATTTGCACTTGCGCTGACATTTTGCAGGCAAGGTTCCAGAGTGATGGGTTTAAAAACAGCTGAGTTACAATACCCCAAAGAACAATTTGTAAGAGAAATGGCAGCAACCGTTAACTAAAGCATTATATATCTGTTCATGTCTCTGTTTGAGGCTGGGCTTTCAAAGTCATATTGCTTTTAGCTTTATGTTTGTTTCAGCTTGAAAGTTACTTAATTTTAGATATTTAATGCTTTTATAAATCAATGAAATTTCTAGAGCTTTATGGCAAAAGTATGCACTCACTTGCCTCAGTTATGAAACATCATCCCCTTAATATGGAAAAGGATGAAGTCCAGTGGGGTCCCATATTAGAAATTGATCACAGATGAGTGGCTGTTGACATTTTTGATTTAAGAACTTATTAGTTCATCTAGTGAGTTACGTTTTGCAGAACTTCACACATAATGAGAACTGCAGAGACACAAATTTGAAATAGGACAAGCAGTGTAGGCCACCCTGACACTTGTAAAAAACAGTTCCCATTAAGCAGATTTTTTTTAAAAGACATTCCTTTTAAGTTCACATTGTTCACCAGAGTTAATTATACCACAATACATCATCTTTTTCTCACGTTTTTCTTGCTGCCCTGAGAAGGATTATATGAAAAACAAATTAATCAGAGCTCAAAGTCAATTCTAGTTTCCATCTGGCTGTGCTGTGTTTTCTTTGGATCCCATTTGAGAGAAAGCATATATGGACTTACAATATAAACTGGTCTGTCAGACACAATGAACTGCACAGAAAATGCTCTTTAGAGCATTTATACTCCATTTAACAGTTTTGGACATTCTAGTTCAGAAAACTTTTTTAATATGACTAGGATAACTTGCCTTTGTTTCACATTCAATTCAGAATTGGAAATTAACTATTACGTATTTATTTTGCTCACTAACAGAACATAAAAATGCAACAGCTGTTTATTACCCTGCCCCACTAGTTCTGGGTAGATTATAAACACCCAGAATAATTACCAATAGTCAGATTCATGCTGTTTTCATTCAGCTGCCTACAGATTTCCAAGCCTTTCCTTAAACTGCCTATCATTTATCAGACTCAGCCTAAACCAAGTACCTAATTCAGAGTCAGAAATTTGTTCTTTAAAGATTTATTTGTTTAAAATATAACTTCCCAATATGGTAAAATACTGAAGAGAACCCACTGTGCTCTTCACCTGGACAAACACAAATGCCTCCCTGGAAACAGCTCTTTAGGCCAGAAGTTCTGATCCACCTGGTATCTAACCACTTATGCTCTTTTTTTCTGGGAGCATCCCATGGGCAAGCTGCAGGGCATGCACACTTGCAAAGGCAATAGAAATACCCACTCCCCACTGCAGTCTCCCAGACAACCTGCAGCCCATTCCTAGTCAGAGGAGAGATCCAAGCCTGCTCACGTAACTGAGATGGGCTCAGTGAACTACCAGGAAAAGTGATTGCACATAACTGGTTCATACGACAAGAGTGATTAATGCTCCTTGATCTGGCAGAGCCTCCTGGCAAGTCTCCGTCTAAGTGGTGCTCTGGCTGGGACACCACGGAGCAGAGCTGGGGCTGTGAACACACACACACACTGCACCACTGCTGAGGACACAGGCTGGGCAGGCTCCAAACAAGCTGTGTCACAGAGTGCAGTGATCCAGCAGATTCCTCCCGACCTTAACTATGATTTGCCAAAGCTTACTTGGATCATTAAAACCATTTTGTCATGGAGAACTGCCTTGTCACCTTGAGAAACACCTGCTATCTATTTAAAAACACTCATTTACTGCAGCAGCTCTTCACTCTTTTCCTATATCCACCTGTTACTTTAGGTGACTCCTAAGAGGACTTGGCCATTGCCCTTCAGTGTTTGGAAGGAATGCTTCCCTTCTTTCTGCAAAATCTCATGCTAGCACAGACAAAGCAGCAGGCAGCTTTCTGTTCAACATTCACCCTGCACTACAGCTTCTGCTTGCTGCCCCACATCCCAGGTGGACATAAATTCATCACAGCTAATTCACTATCAATACCAAGGTGTTAGGGAGCAGCACTGACAGCTCACACATTCACTGGTTTTAGTAAGAGAAGGATTCATTTCCTATAAGAAGCTATTTCATCACGGTGTAGTTAGAAATTTTGTATTCCTCCAGGTTGCTCCATTAGAAGTTCTAAGGAAACATAAATATGTATGTTTTTCTTGAAAAAACCCACACTCCAGGACATTTTAACCCTTCCCTTTGACCCTTTGCTTTTTTGGATGGCATTCGAAGGTTGTACTACACTGCACAGTCTCAATATCCTCTCAAATAGATGGAGCAACCACCACTATCTGGTTCTCTCAACACCAAAAGGTCTCAGACAAAGCATCACCAAGTCAATCCAGCACATCCCTTTCACAATCCTGAACCCTTTTCAGCTCAGGTCTCCTCCAGCTGGGTCAGGCTTTCCCTAGCAACAGAGACTTGTTCAGCCTGAGCAGTCGCATCTCTGAAACAAGAATGAGGATAGACAGCCTGCCATGAGCATCTCACCAGCAACCTCAATATCAACTCACGCTCACCTTTTTCCTGGTTTCCTGATTTCCCTTTGTTTCCCCTCTCTGACTTCCCATCGGTGAGAACTGTTTCCTTTGCTTCACAGCAGAGATGCAAAGTTTATCATAAACGAGGGTACCTTCAGTGTTTCAGTTTTACAAAGAGCATCCCCTTATACTGGTTGCTGAAAAAGCGCTAAAGGTGCAGAAATTGTTTTAATTCCATATTGTTTTTCTGTCCAGGGGTTGTAACATCCATTCTGAGGACAAAGTCTGTGATCCACAAGGTTCCAAATGGTTCTTCTTTAAGGGAGGGCATGAGATTGCTCAACTTCTCATCTACCCTGAAATTCTGCACAGCTGGTAACAAGCACTGTGTGTTACCATCAGTGCTGGATGAATTCCCACACAAAGAAAGAACTACAAAGCTTAATACAAGAACATGATTGTGGCTGGTTCTACTTTTAGAGTAGCTTGCTCACACCACCACAGCTCACTTTGCCAATAATGGCTTTTCTGAGCGCACTCCACTCCAAGGAGAGGTTGGCTTTCCCAGACAGCTACTGCTGCTTTCTGGTCAGAAGAGAGCTGTTGTTACTGAGTGCAGGAACATTGCTCTCTCCCAAACTGCTCTAATGAAAAAGGCCTGACCACATCACCCCTCACTAATGTCAGCTCAGAGCTGTGGGTCTTTCTGGGAGATCAGCACATCTTCTGAACAGTGTTGTTATTTATTCCCCATGGAGCCACTTCCTTTTCATCATGTGTTTTTCAGTTTTAATCTATGGCAGGTCCTTATAAAGAAAGAGTCCAAAACAGCTACTGAATGTGGCTGCAGTCCAGCTGCCCTGATCCCAGATTCCCGGCATGCAGCATCCTTTTTCAGGCAAGCATCTCCAGAGTTCCCATCCCTCTCTCACAACAATAAAACATGTTTATTGCACTGGGCAGATTTAGATCTGCATAATGTATCATGGCCTACATATTGACATGCTTACTATCAACTGGATCAACTCAATGGACCGGTTGTCTGGCACACTGGAAAAAACCCTAGGGCTCCAAAAAAATCCTTGAAGACACTAAAAGGTTGAACCATAGGAAAAAGGAACTGAACTCAGGATAAAGCAAATCAGCAGGCTTAAAAGGAGTGTCTTACATGACTGTAATTGCTCAGAAGAGTGCAGAAGGACACACTAGTGAAAACAGAAGGAATAGTCTGAAAATGTGATGCCCATACAGACTATAAACAAGGGAAAGTGTAACTTGAAGTTAATCACTCTCTTCATTCTTACTCCTAAGAATTATGCATGTTTTGAGGAAACCATCAGGACTATTATAAAGCCCTAAAAAAAAACTTTTAAGTGTTATTCAGTCATCACTGAACAGAGAGTCACTGCAGTCCATGGCCTGGGCCTAAGCCTTCTTTGTTCCTGTAGTTTCAATGACATGGAAGGCAAAGGTAGGAAGTCTGAGAAGGAACAGCTTAGCGACCACAATTTCCCTTCGAGCCCATGAAAAGTTTCAGTACAGTTGCACCATTTGCAGACGTAAGGAAAAAAAAAATTACTACTGAAGTCTCAGGATTCTTTAATTGCATACTCTGCAAAGAAATTAAATGTGGAGTTCACAGAAATCAGTGGTTGGAGAGATTGCTTATGACACTTTACATTAACACAGGATTCCACCACCCACTGAGCTCTTGGTTTTGCCTCCGTAGTGACACTATGAATGAGATATATATTTTAGTGTCTTTAATGTACTTACACAACCTCCCACAAAATTTCTGTACTCTCTAAGCTCACCTATCCTGTATGTGTCACATCAATCACTAGATATCTTCCCAGGGAAGCCAGCTTCTGTGTTACCTCTTGGGATGTCAGAACCAGTTAGAAGGAGGGAACTAAACCTACATCATGATTCAAGCTGCTTCCCTACCCACTGAACTATTTCTCTTCACTGAATATGCTACATAAACCTCTTTGCATTTACCAAGACTTTATGAAGCTACATCTCTCAGGGTGGGGAGGAGATAGATAAAAGGCACCCCATGATCCAGAAAATGTCAATCATTTCAGATTTTGCTAAGCAAGCCCATAACTGAATTTCAACTTCTGTATTTCCAGCACTAGCACAACGCTGCCATCTTTGGCTTTCAAAACATGAAAGGGAATACTCAAACCCAAATAAAACCCCACTGTTTCCATTTGAATATAAGTCCTGAGAACATTCTTGATAACATATCTAAGGCCAAGAAGGAAGGCTTGTTTTTGGCTTTTTTTTTCATTTAATTACAAGTTAAGCTTTGGAGGACAAAGCCAGACCACTACGATCTTCAAAACACTCACGGGACTGGAGATTATATTGCAACGTAGCTTGTAATTTCTGAGAAACATAGTCTATTATCATTAATTTACCTCATGCCACTCATCACTCCTATCAACCTTTTACAGAATTATTTTTGCCCAGATTTGGAAGGAAAAAGTGGTGTCACAGGAGGCTAATCAAATTTGGAGCAAATACTCTAAAAAGCAACTAGATTCCCCTTCTCCACATTCTCCTTGTCTCCCGCAGCCCTCAGAAAAATACAGACAGCCTACTTTAATTTTCTCTTCTGCCACTCTACTAACTATAGATTCCAAATCCAAGGGCCACTGTGTTACCACGCTGACCAGAACAAAACATTCACAAAAATAACACACAAAAGGGCTACAACCCACATCACAAACTCGAACTTTTTGAGTCTCTGTCTTTTTGCTCTTGCAATTTTCAGCTGTCATTGGCTAAAGATATCTCTGGCATTGTTGCTTTCCACGAACTTCCTCCAACTTCCCCATAAGTTTACACAAATAAAATTTCAGAATAAATCACGTTTTTGTCCCTCATCTCGCTTGCTTTCTCTCTGCCAACATTTTACTTTGAATGTCAACAGGAACAGCAGCTTAGCAAAAATTGAGCCAACAAAATGAACTGAATCCCTTTAATAACACTGATTGATGCCTTCTCTACACAGCCCACCAGAGCAAGGAGGTCTAGAATTAGCCCAGCTCACGTGAAAGCATCCTCATGACAAGTCATCCTCAAATTAATCCTCTCTGACCAAGACTGCACTGATACACCACATCCCTCAGGGGTTCCTGTGAAGCCACATCCATTACCTCCTGCTGCTGAAATAGCACATCAGTGGCTCAGTTGGCATGGATCCCTGCTCATCCTCGTGGGTGCACAGGGCAGGAATGGAGGAAGGAAAGCGCCCAGAACCACCAGCTATCAAAGCCAGGGAAAGAAGCACCAAACTTTTAACCCTGATCTGTAGCACCCGGCTTATGGGCAATGCCTGTAAGATACTCTGCAAAAGAAGAATAAAAGAAGACAAAGAGCTAACTAGAAGATGAACCTCACCCGCAGATTCCTCACCCCTTAACACCCGGTAGGTGTCAAACACTGAAAGCCATTGTTTGAACCCTACCGTGACTGCAGCTGAACGCTGAAACCTCTGGCAAGGTGCTCCTGTGCATTTATAGGGAAGGGAAAAATCTGTAAGAAGCACCAGCTGAATGCAATTCCAGGATAATTGCCTGCAACACTGCAGAGTCACAGCCTGGTCGAGTTTGCCAGCTTGTGAGAAAAGCATCAAACAACAAAAAATAAACTGCTGAAGAAAGCAGGTAATGCCTAAATCACTAAAGATGAGCCCCCTCCTCACAGGAGACAGACTTTAAAACCTCTGCATTCTTTCTTATCCCACACTATAACTTCCCTGACAGCACCACAAAATGAGCACATGCCATTCCACACAAAATATGTAACATACAAGTGAGTAGGTGGCACATTATGATCAATAACGATGAGAGTAAAACATCTTTTTAATGGTGCTAATAATGTTTAAACCCAATGCCAGCAGCTTCAGTCTAATGTCTGCTAAAGCAAAAAATGGAAGACTGAAATTACAAGCTGTTTATAACACTGAATTTATGTTTCACAATCTGTGATGACAATAGAGCTTAGCAAAAACTGTCTCTCCTGGGGACTGTTCTTTCCACCTTTAAAAAAAATAGTTGTGCGCATGATTTTATTTATTTGTTTTTAAAACAGTTGTCTGCACATCCAAGTGACTCAGCAATTGGCTGACAGAAACCTATGGGATATACACTTAGGTAGCAGGGATAAGCAGCCAAATTCTTCCATAATGAAAATTCATCATGCGGCTGGACTCAGCAACTCACACTTAGGAAGCCTTTACCATGCTCTTTGCTGCCTGCCGGGTTCCCACCCTGCAGTAATCTAGGAAACCTGCCATTCTTTAAAAGCTTTTGGGGAATTTTTTTTGGTATTATTTTCCAAAAATGGCTGGCTAATCAGGCCAAATCATTCAGGCTTCATTAGAAGCAAACTGACAACACAGTATCATAACATACAATTGCATCCATAATGGTCAGCAAAGGATTTAATAATGAGTCATAGATCCACGGAAAAATTACAAGTCTGATGCAATTACTCTTAACAATATGCAACACAGGGCCCTACTGTGCTGTGCTAACCAACTCTTAAGCAATCAAACACAGAAATCCCACGTTCTCTGACCTTCCACAGCAATGCTTCTGTTTTAACAAACTGAACTAAGACTTCCATTAGTCCGGTATTTCTACCAAAATAAAAATTTAACACAGTTCCAAAAAAAAAAAAGATCTAACTGAACAAAGTTAATGCTATCAAACTTCATTTAACAGAACGGGGAGCCCTCCCATCCCTCCCTTCACGTGGCAGCTACACAGCTTAAAAATCACAGAGGTCATGCTGTAACCTGCTTTCTCAAGGCAGTTAAAATATGACCAACTTGCAATCCCCAAAAAGGGCTTTAAAGGTATTAAATTACATATATGCAGGTGCTGTGGGGCTTTCCAGCCATGAGCTAACTAGATTGAAAAAAAGAACCTTCCTCTCCAAATACAAGGTAAAACACGTGGGCTGGCGCCAGAGACAAGGTAACGTAGTTCAGGCCTTATCAACCAGAAACACTTGCACCAGAACACAATTTAAGGCAAATATAAACCAAAGCAGGTATATCAGGAGGAGTTCTTATGTGAACTCCCTTTTTCTGGTGAATTGGATGCTTCTGACTCGCTTTTAGTATCAAAAACACAGCCCAACCAAGGGAAGTGTCCTTTATACCACAAAGGCAGCATTCACACGGTATTTATTGTCTCAGAGGCATCACCATACAATAACCATGGAAAAAGAGAACCAAACACCTCTGTGATACCACTCAAGGTGAGTCTCTCTTCAAACAAAGTACCCTTAATGCACACAGGTGAGAAGCTACCAGATAAACAGGGTTAAGCATGGGAAACTAGAGCTCTTTAGGCACAGTCAACCACTGGAAAGTCAGGAGTTTCATTTATCTCAAAATACAAGGAAAGCCTCAGTATAGGATCTTCAATGTATCTATGCCGATGTTCTGATTAGCAGTTAATTGAACCTTATAGTAAAAGAGTAAAAAAAAAAAAATAATTAAAAACCTAAATATATATACCTTGTTAAAAAGAGAAGGGCCAACAGTGGTTTTACTCCCAGCCGCTTTCCACACTTATATTCAAGGTGACATTTCACCCCATACTGTCTATTTTACAGTCACATACTACCCGAGATTGGATTTTCAACATCACACACAGATTTTAGACACTGCCTAAAAGTGGTGTGGGTGATGCACGATGCTGCAATTCTGGTGAGCAGAACAGTTTGGGTGTTTAACCAGCCAGGCTCTGCTGAGTTCTATTGCTTGGCAACTGCAATTCCTGTCACAATATCCACTTTTATCAGAAGAGCACTGGAATGGCAGAGCAAGCAGAATTACTATTCACCCTCTGCTAGGTGTTTCTGGAGAGCCTGGGGTGCAACAGGTTGCCCCAATGCATTTCTAACAAATCCCCCCGTGAGAAAGCAGTGGATCCAACTGGGACAAATAAATCCATGGCACCTTTCATTCAGCAGCTCCTCATCAGGAATTACCTACTCCACCCCCCTTCTCAGCCAAAACTGGGGGGAAGAGTGTTGCAAGAAGGGTGTTGCAAGACTCTGGGGGGAAGAGGATGCAGGAAGTTACAGGAGACGAGACTTGGGCAAATCAAGCAGCAACATCAAACCCAGATGCTGCTCTAGACACTCCCAACTTCAGGAAGCTCCCCTCACCAGGATCTGCAACAGCACATATTTACTCCAGAAGGTAAATCACAGCAAGACCAAGATGGAGAGCTCAGTCTTCATCACTGTTTTTACCCTTTACCTTGTATACACACCCCACTGCTACCTAAAGGCATAGATGAAGAACAAACACTTAAACTGACTTCACTACTTCACTATTTGTTCTGTACTATCTCACTATTTGCTCTGGTCATAAAGAAGATAGTGTAAGAAATTAGAAACAATTTGAGACAAAAAGATGAACAACATCAAGGAGAGGAAAACAACCAAGTGAAAGTTTTGCTTTGTTTTTATATCTACATCTATAGTATCTACAGATATACTAAACAAGATTTTAACTCAGACACACAACTTTAAAGTCATATCTAAAATTAGCTTGTTGCATTCACCAGGAAAAAGTTGATCTAAACATGATTTTCTAGGTTTAACCTGAACTGCTTCTTGAAAAGTACAATTTTTTGAAAGATCGCTATCTTAAAAGTTCTCATCCTCTCAAAAATCAGTTTTCATCTTGGGCAGGGGGGACATGACACACTAAAAGTTTTTAGACTCAAATTTTCTTAATTCCAATGGATCTTAACTGCCATGACCTGGTTGACAGAATTAAAATAAAAATATCCTCCCTGAAGGAACTGTGGAGTGGGCAACTGCTGTCAAGATGTGGTTTAGTACTAGAATACCTGGAACCTCAGCCTACGAGCAGGTGTTTTTCTTCAGCAAAATGTTAACAAATGTGTACACTACTTAATATTTAAATTATTATAGAAAATATATTTATAATTTACCTGTGATAAGAAATCTTTCCCTAGAGAACTTCGATTAAAAATTAAACAGTGAACTTTATCCACTGTGACAAATAAAAGGAGGAACTAGACAAAGGGAAGCAAGATAAACCACATGAACCTTGTAATACACTCCTAAATATATAAACCTAAATTACATACTCTTTATTTTCATTGCCTTCAGAAACCCTTTTATCATGACAACAATACAGACACTTCACAATTTGCAAGACAGACAAAAAAATATTAGCTGATGCTCAATGGCTGCCACCTCTCAAACAGAGGAACCACCCAAAAAAATAATTCTGCGCATGTCCTCATGAGAAGGAAACTGGCACACACAGGCAGAAGCTGCTCACGAGACTTTCAAATTAGGCTACATGATTGTATCAAAGCAAACCTCTCTCTGGACCTAGACTATATTCAAAAAAGTTTTGGTGAGACTGTTCCCTTTGGACACAAGGAAGGTTGCACCAAGCTTGGGAGTCCCACAACTAATTATAGCACCCCACATCCTTCCCCACCATCGTCAACAGCAAAACCAGCTGCCAGTGTGTGAGGTAAAAGAAGAATCTAATCTTCATTGTGCCACTACAGCCACCCCAAAAAAGGCATTCTTCTGCCTGTAGTTATGATTTGCCTGCCCAAACAACATTAAGTCCCATCAGCCAAACAGCTCCTGCCAACACAAACTGTGCCGCCGGGGCTGGTGTTCGGTGGCACAACTGCGCTGGGTAACAGTGCCACATCCACATCCAAAGCTTTAAACCAAGTCAGAGTAAGAAAAACATAAAGTAACAGAAGGGAAAAGAACACAGGTAGAAAATATATGGGCAAGAACACCCTTCTTTCCAGCTGCCAGCTTGAAGGTGAACTGGTGCGGGAGCAGAGGTGACGGACAGCCCTCGGCCTCGCCTCACTCATCTGACAGCTCCACCGGCCTCGCTCTGCTGTTGTGAAAGAAAACCACGGTATTTGTGCAAGGCTAGTTGGTTCCATGTTAAGAAAACACATCTGAACCGACAGTGCTTTGCTTTACCACATGCCAGCTTCATTCAGCTTCAGAGTCAGAAACCAGGACTCGATCTCCTTATTGCCTCCACAGTTAACCAGCAACTTAGGACACAGAGAAAGTCCTGAACTCACAAACTGCCCCCAGGTCTGTGAAAGTGCCACACTGCCTTTAACAGAAAACTTCCCAGTCCACTTTGGAAAATGTGAGTGCCCAAAGGAGGAGGTCCCCAAGTGACAGGAATGACTGTGTTGGGTAACACAGTGTAAAGACATGTACAATGGAACAGATAAAAACAAAGAAATTCAAAGAAAGAGACCGGGAAGCAAACTTTGTTTTGGTGTGAACTGGTGCACACCCATGCTGGGAGAGGTGAAAAATAAGAATGGGTCTTCATGGAGACCGTTAATTTATTAAAATGTCACAACAAAAAGAGAGTAGCTGTGACTAACAGAGCCAGTGAGCTCTGGGCAGCTAAACCAATCCAAAGGATGACAGTTTATCAGAAAGGAAAGGCTGGTCAAAAGGAAGTAATGAAGCAGATATCCATCAAAGAACAAAAAGCAGGTTTGAGTGCAGAGCCAGAAGCAAGACTGCACCAGAACTTACAAATGAAGTGTAAAACATCAGACTTGGCAATCCTGCTGCCAAGGAATTATTTACCACACGATGATCAATATTACAATACACACAGAGACGAGTATTTTTATCTCAACCTCCATTTGACCCAGCGGGAGTTACAGACACTTTCTCACACTAATTCACATACTTCAAGGAGAGTGAGGATAGAAAAAAGAGATTTGGAAGCATTTCAGGTTCTGTCCTCTTTCAGCCCATTTTCACTGAATCATACAAAAACTGTCTGAGGGAACAGTTCAGAATTGATTTGTGCTACCCAAGACCTGATCAGTAAAGCAAAATATTCAAGGATCACAGGAAGAGGTTTCGTTCATGCATTGAGCCAAATCCTGGTTGTGCTGTCAGTCATTTCAAGTCTTTGCCCTTCCTTCACTGCATCAAAAGCATCTCTTAAAAATTCCTCTGAAAAGCCTGGACAAGTGCCTGAACTTCCAAGATCTATTCTATTTAGCCTTGAGTAAGAGTGATGGGAAATAAGCTTTCCTTCTCAATGGCTACTTTTAAGTTAAAAAAAAAAAAAATGCAACCTCTACTAGACCTATCACCGATTTGGAAACTGCAGCTCAGAAAATAGGGAAGGAGGGGAAGGCAATGGAGGGAGGAAGAAGAGGTCTGATTTTCAGACAATCAACTTGAAAAATCCTTACTTCAGTGAACTGGCAAATAAGCAATTTCAGATGTGTTAGACATCTTGCTTCTGAAACACAACCAAGCTAAAGGGAAAAGGGTTAATTATATCCCTTATGCTCCAGAGTATTTCAGCAGGCTACGCATTATGTTCTTCTGAAGGGCAAGTTGTTCTTTTATTTATTGTTTAAAGCACAAACATAAACACGAAGTGTCCAACCCTAAGGTGGTGATTACCACTTTTACTAAAACAGAAATGCAGGGCTATAGGCTTTCTCTGCTATAAAGCTTTTAAACCTATTCTGTTTCTCTGACATTTTTCCCCCTCACTCTTCTCTGATAGAGATCACAAAAACAACTAAGACATCTGACATACAGGAAAACATCCTGCTGATTAAGAGAAAACAAGAGCACATTACACTTGAGAGGATACTAAGGACCACTTCCTAATTCGTTCTACTCCGTCAGCACAACAGGCTTCTCGCCATTTCAAAGGGAAACTGGTCATATTGATTTTTCCAAAACACAAGTATTATAAAAATATAATACATTTAATTGGTCTAACAAAGTGCTCTTGTAGTGGGGCACATCAACAGAGAGCCTACAAGACAAGATATAAGGTATCAAGGTGTGGCTGTAAGTATTTGAAGATTCTCTGCAAGTGACAGCATTGAGAACTGCCAAGATCCCTCCTCATAAAGTTTCTTACAGCTCCTTTAAACCTCAGTACGACTGAGAGGTGACTTTTAAGTGTAGCAACTCTTACTCCTGAATACACAACACCCTGAACAAACATCATACTTTGCTGAAAACCAGTGTCCTTTCCACGCCTCACCAAATTTCAACCATGCAACTCAGTGCTCCATGTTTGCTCAACTTTTTCTAGAGGAAAGGAAAGTTCTTTACACTCTCTCAGAGCAATTTATTCCTCTTGTTGTTCCCTTGCAGAAGCCAGACCAACTGAATCAGCTCCTATGACTGAAAACCGCACACCCTGCCTGTCAGGAAGCTTGCAGGATTTTTTTTCCTGTTTTGTTTACAAATTCAAAAACTGAGGTGTTCTCAGACAGCAGGATCAGCCATCTCTTTTTCCCCCCTTCTCAATTTTCTACAATCCTAATTGTGGCAACATTGGAAAAAACTTGTACATGCTTTCCAAGTCAAAAGTATATTTCTCCTTCTCCTAGTTCTTTATTTCTATTTCAACACAGTATATCAGAGAGTACAGCCAGGACAAGTTTCAGTGGTTCAAAGACCATCTGAACAGTCATAAGGCAGAACACAGGTTGTCACTTTCCCTTTGAGAATACCCCTGCAGAAAAATTCTTTAAAATCAGAATTTTGTGAGGGATGCAGCAGAGGAGCATTCTCCCGCCTCCTCTCAGTCCTCCAGGGAACTAAACTAAGTTCTCTCCTCCTGAAGTGATACTTCAAGGTTTCTTTATAGCTTGCTTCCAATATAACTCAGAACAGTGTACATCCTCCCTCTAATTTCTTCCAACAAATCCCCTTTCAGCAGAATCTACTCTCACATATGCAACGTGGGCAGAGTCTAGTAATGTGACTTAATAGTTCCTATTAAAAAAAAAAATAAAAACAAAACAGTGTTGCTACCAGTAAATTCTAGGAAGGAAAAAAAGAAATTTTAAATCTTACCTGCACATTACCACAGTGTTTCTAATTAGTATCTGTCAAAAGAGCATCTCCATCACAAGAAAAGAACAAAGTTGCAGAATGACAGACAATTTGCCATTCACCGAAAGGTAATCGCAAACCACAGACAAAGTGTTCTGTGTCCCGCCCCACTGCTGCCCCTGCTTCCCCCCCTCTGCCACTATGCAGAGCTCATGCTGCAGCAGAGCAGGGCACCAGCACAGCAAACAGAACTGCAGGATTTCAGGAGAGAATGGGCTGAGCTAAGCAACAGAAACACAGGTCAATCAGAAAGAACTCCAGTACCGAGCAGACTAATGAAAAGTTTAATCTTCAGCTTCTATCATTAGCCACTTAAGACACCTCTTCCCCCCCACCTTGCTGTGGAGCGAGCGTATTTTAGTGCGCGGATTATCATTCCTTGGAGGTAACTCAGCCGGCCAGACCATCACACACACACCTGTTCTCACTGCAGACATCCCTGTCCTGACACCCAGAGCAGCGTTGAGTTACTTCAGAGAGACTCACTTCCACATTCCACCCTCAAACTCCCCTCCAAGAAGCGATCAGTCACTCTCAGCTTTCACACTTCAGTAATTTTGGAATCAACAGGAAATGGAGATCAATTGTGATTTTACTAACTCAATAGTGACTCATCATTCAACTCCCTGTAGCCTTCAAATTCATCTGTGAAGAGACATGATGGAGAGGCCAAATTAAAAATAGCAAATCTGGCTCGCTCACAATTAACACTCACTTGTCCATCAGATTTGCCCCGGATTGCGACATTTTCAGGATTGCGACATTCTGACCGTGTTGCATCAGATCCCAAACACACTCACAATTTGCCCTTCTCAACTCAACCAGGAAAAATTATCAATAAGAAAATTTATTATAAACCCACTGTACCACACCCTCTAACATCCATCATTCAATTTGACCACGTCTAAATAAGAGTTAACTCTGCCTATCAGTGTCCCCAGCTACTGACAACGAATCTTCTATTCTTTGTATTATGAAAATACTCTCAAATCATTAATTCTTTCTGCTTATACAACCTTCAAGCCAAAAAAAACCCCACCACATTTGCATGAAATCGAAAGTCAATAAAAAACAATTATATCATTTACAAAAACAGAAAATAATTTTATATAAACCACATAAATTCATTCTTCTAAAAATAAACTTAATTACAAATCTAACATGAAATTGTAACAGCATATATTAGGGCAAATGCCTACTGTAATTTAAATAAAATAAAAATAGTGAGCATATAATTTACACCAAAAAAAAGTCGGGACTGGTGAATTTGTTGTTCAGTGCTCTCTTGGAGCCACCCTTTGATGAAATGCTCAGAGAGCTTTTACATTCAACAGCTACTTCTGCAGTGCCTCATTTCAGTTTACTCAAATGGTTCAGTTCAACAAGTTCTTAATCCCAAATTAAAAAGGACTCCTGCATAGAAACCTGTGAAACAGTCAGTGGGCAAGATCTGTGAACTATAAACTTTTCAGAAACAATGACAAACTATTTTTTCTGTTTATTTTTTTTTAATCATGCCTCTCCTTCACACTTGGAGTTTTAATTAAGTCTCAAAACTCAGATCTTCTGCATTTCAATTAAAATTCCATTTTCCATCCAAATAAAAAAATAACACAAATGAGAAGTAATCTACCAGAAAATACATCATTTGCCATTTTGTCACTTAAAAATGTGAAAATTAAGGATGTGAGCCAATGCATCCAAGACATCTAATTATTTACATGAATTAGTAGAAACACATTGCTATTCATTAGCAAAAAGGTCTGTACTTTCAAAAATGGTTGTTTGTGAATCAGAGTTCTAACAGCTGTCAGTCATTAAAAAAATCCAACTAAAAATATGCAAAGTGAGATTAAAACTGTATTTGGAGCAAGCTCTTCCTGCTTGCTGTTCTAAGTCACTAAGAAAATATTTCACTCCATCTCAATAAGAGGAAAAAAAAGTTATACTTTTAGCGCTCTGAGGCCTTCATACTAAGAAAGAAATAAATTTTGAACAAATTGGACCAAAATTCACAACATTTTCACCAGAATGTTGCAAAGCCACAAGATCCCATCCCGTTGGGCTCTCACAGTGCACTTCCATGAGCATAATTCACTATTTAAATCAGGTGAGATGAGAATTAACTCCTCCAGCCGCTGGGCATCTCCACAGTTCTTACTGTGCACAGCATCCCGCACACCCACGGCCTCAAACTACATGTTCATGTTCTAAGCAGCAGGCTCAACACCAGCAAAGCCAACCAAGACATCAGGGAGCCACAGGGTGAGTATGTGACACCACTGGAAGGTTGATGGAGAGGAAGAACAGAGCGGAATGCACACAATCAGGGTGCGCAGACATCCTGAATGGAGCATTCCTCCCTTCCCCTGCAAAAATCAGTAAACATGAAAATGACATCCTCAGCCCCTCTGCTCTCCCCTTCCCCCCCATTACACAGGGTTCACCTCTTCCCATGTCACCAGCTCTGGGAGAAGCTGCAGGGGCATTAAACACAAACTCAAGGCACGAGACACTGGGAGCAGGGACAATCATCCTGAGCTCAGAGGGGTATTTTGATACTGCAGTGATCAAGGGCTGTGGCCACATGTGCAACAAGCACGAAACACTGAATAGCTGCACACTTCTGTGAGCAGCTGCTCCTGAAAAAGGGAGAGAAGTCCTACAGAATGAACAGAGAACATCCCAACATATCCTTGCAGGGAGGCCGAGCCACGCTCAACCCACCTCAACTTTTGTTTCACTCTAGCTGCACATGACACCAGGTAATGTTCACAGTTGCCTGTGAAGATCTGGGTTTATTTTTAGTGTAATATACTATCTCCTTATCAGTCAGCTGATGCCAACACCCCCATCCTCACACTTCTGTTCAGAGTACAGTCATCCAACGCCTGGCAAGAAGCAGCTTCCCAGTGAAAGTGCTGTCACCTGGATGACAGAGTCACACGAGCATCCCAAGTCACGTCCCTGCTGCAAAAACGAAGCCTTCAACCACCCCCCAAGCACAGCACTTTCTGTGTTTTACAAATGGGGAGGGAAATACAGACACCTGGAGGAGGAATACAATTTCTTCCCAACCCTTCAATACTGGCAGCTCCTGAAGCACGAGATGTGATCACTTCCTATTTTAGCATGCATGACTACCAATGCTCACACAAATTATCTGGTTGCTTTTAAAATCTCGTATTTAAAATTACAGTATTTAACTTGAGGCTTTTCTATCCAACTAGTGGAAGGATAAAGGTGAATGCACTGGTAAAAACATCTTGCTATGCTTTATTTGCTCTTCATTAAAAAGAAAACCCTTGCTCTGAATTGATATTTTTCAATCAGTATTTAAACTAAATAAAATCTGGAAAGAAAAACAAATGTGAACACAACTGTGCAGCATTAAGATACAGCATCTGATTCCCACATTCCAACTCTCTTGCTCTTCAACACTGCAATGTATTACAGACAAATTTAAAAATAAAGTCACTGATAGCAACCATAAAGACACCAAGAAAATCCTCAGACAGTGTTGGCTTAGCCAGTGGAATGTGTAATTCTTGTCTACATACTATCACTTTCTTTCATGAAAAATACTGGAAATATCATTTTGCCAGGTTAACCAACTCTGACTTCAATCTCGCTGACATTTCTTAAGTAGAGCTGAATAGTTCCATTCATATGCAAATGGTACAATAAGTCGTGAGTAGCAGCATTTGCAGCTCCCTCACAGAGATGAGCATTTACTCTGCCCAAGTTTCATCTGCAGTACCCAAACTGATATCAGGCCGAAAGGTACAGCCCCAGCGATTTACAGAAGGAATATTTTCAGCCTTGATGTTGGTTGTTTGTTTTGTTTTTTTTTTACTTTGTGGGGTATTTTTAAATATTAAAGAGATGAAAGAATCGAGAACTGAGATTGCATCTGTTGCCATCACAATTTAACCACAGTCCATGTATTTATACAGTGGAATCTCCAAAATAACACTGCATCTGTTAAGATGACAGTGTTTTTCCATAGGCTGCGCTGTGTTGTAGCCGAGTTACTCTAAAGCTGTTGCTTTTGAATTGCTGATTGCAATCCACCCCAAATTCTTTTTGTAATCTTCCTCAAACGTGTTGAATTATAAAGCTGTTGTGTTCCTCAGTGTGGCTTGGGAACAACAAAACCCTCATACATCTCATCAGTGGGCATTTGGCACTGAAGCCTCACAGCTAATGCAACATGTTTATTTAAACAATGAACTACCCAGAGAGCTGCACAGCCCGTGTACAAACAGATGTGTGTTTCATGTGTGCTCTGCTGCAGCCCAGAACCTCCACCACACACACTCCACTGCACTTCTCTGTGCCTGATTTCTACAGGACAACAACTGCACCGACTTGGAAGGGCCTTTGTTCCTTCACTGGCCACTTCAGAACCACAACCCATCTAAGAATATCTAAGCTTGAATCTTAAAAGAGACTCTCATACCAGAATTTAAGTATTTAATACATATGTCATGCCTCTTGTTCAGACATAGTATCAATGAAAATACTTGTCCACGTAGTCAGCCCACTCCAATGTGACAAAAATATAAACATTTTATTAGCATTCACACAAAAAAAGCAACAAACAAACCTTCAGTCACCCCCAGGCAGGAAGGACCTGGCAGGCTCAAGTCAGTCTCTAACCAAGGCAAGTCGCAAGTTTGAAACAACAAACGTGCTTTTCCTACACCCCATTGCTTTTCTACAGGGACAACTTCACAGACTCCAGCTCCATCACAGGCATAGCCACTGGAAGAGCTGCAGGGAATACCAACATCACTTAATAAAACAAAATCTCCACATCCAAGGTGCACAAGCAACAGAACTAACAGACCCTTGGACTTTTTGCATCCTCTTCCACATACCACTGGTCATACATCCTTCTAGTCTGCAGCTTCCCCCAGCCTCCCGTCTCTGAGGTCTGAGCAAGAGGAGCAAAGTGCACAGAGTAACAGTAACTTACATGTATCTCTTAACACAGCTGGATACTCACTCACTCGTTACATCCCAGGAGACACAGCTTTTGCAAAGGACCGATAAATTTACATCCACCTCACAAACAAACAGCAAGACAAAAGCTTCAGCCACAATGAACTGAAAGATGATGTTAACTGCAACCAATATAGCATCACAAGCTGCTTCCACATGCTGGGGTTCAGAACAACCAGAAAGAAGCAACAGCTAATTCAATAGTGGAAGTCAGGCACTATCACAATTCCAGTGGGCTCCCCCTTCTAATCCCAGTGGAACTCTGAACTCTTAAAATTTGTGTCATCACCCTGCTGAGTCTCTCTTAAGTTGGTATTCAGCTAAAGGAAAGGTAGAACCACCTGAAAGCTCAAAAAGAACACTCCATGTTATGTAAGCAATATTTTGGAAAACAAACCAAATCCCCAGTGGGACACATGAAATTTAACTAGGGAAGACAATTTAGCTACACATCAAAAATCCCAGGAAGAGCAAAAAAAGACCAGAAGAAAACTAATTTCTGTCCTGGAAAAGAGCACAGGGACAGGACAAACAAGGAATTTCCATTGCCATTTCAACTCTTCACACTTCAGCCAAGTGTTACTCTAAGGTCAGCTGAGCTGAGCAAACACGTGTCCGTTCCTACTGTGCAGGCTGGTTCCTCACTCCCTGCCCAAAATGAACAGAGTTCACTTTTCAAGCCTTTCAAGGCTACTCTCACACAGACAGGCCCAAGGGGATGTGAGAAGAGCAGCAGGGAAGTAAAAAGTACTACTTACAGAAGGTCAAAAAATGTGGAGACAACTCTAAACCAAAGCCAATGGAAATAATAAGGAAACCAGCCCAGTGAATGTAGGGATAAAGCCCTCCCCAGAAAGCACAAGGCAATTCTCTTGCAGAAGGTTGGTTACAGACAGTTTCCAGGGGCAGCTGTCACCAGATCTTTCTCCAAAATGCTGTATCCCTTTGACTAAGGCTTAAGATTTGAACTATCCTGGTCTACAAGAAGACCTTCAACTTTCAGAAAAACCTGTGATCATTTTTATGGCTGCTCTATCACACATCATTATGGGGGATTTTTCCCCTATCCCATAAATTCCTTCGGGAGCTTGCTTCTCAAATATAATGAGCTGCCTGTCTACAGAATCAGGAAAATCAGCACTGTGTCAATTTATGTTTGAGGAAGCTGTTTCTGTATCCAAGAGATCTGGAATTCTCTTTCCCCACCAATAACCCTCTCCAAACACAACAGCTCAGCTCTTGCAAAGTTTTCCCATGCACACATCCCTGGAAGATTTCTCAAGCTGAGTACCACGATCCATATGCAAATCAGACACAGCGTCCGTGTTAAGTACAAGCACCTTGCTACAACACCTCTTACAAACCCACAGCAATGCTAACAGAGAACAGTAAATAAAACAAAGCAATGCCACCCTAACCTTAGCAACACACAGCTGCCAGCAGACCCTTTCAACTGCTGTGCTTACAACGTTTCATCCCATAAATGCTCTCCCTGTTTCAGTAGAAATGTCTATAACTAAAAACAAAGCAAGCACCTTGGTCCTCCCTGCCACTTTGTCTCATCTGTCTTACAAAAGAATTGCCACTACACCACAGTTTGAAGATAATGATGTACTCTCACTTGAGAATCACACACTCAGCTGCAGCTACCTACTGTATTCCAGTAGTAACAAATGGGAGAGATACTTCAAAGAGCACATTATCCCAGCTCTAATTTATGCATGCTCCCTCTTACCATCAAGCCATTTATTTTAAACCTGTCAGATATACTTGTAACGTAGCATCATGAATAATTTAAAAAGTAATCTGTATAAACCAAGTTTATAAACTTAACAGCAGGTACAGTACCTTTCATTCAAGCAGACTGCTCTCTGATAAAGTACAAGGGATCTTTGACTACTTCAGCATGTATTCATTTCATGCATTCTGAACTTCAAAAAATTCTTCTTTCCTGCCTCCAATCAAACCCTCTGCTATTTGAACAGTATTGTGTAAGGAGCTCACTTAAATGAGTAGTGTAATAATTTGCAAACTGCTCATATTAAAGGAAAAAAACTACAAAGCTGCTGGAAACAGTCAGTAAAAATGACCCATCACCAATTCAACAGCAGGGGAAAACCACTTGTGTAAAGTCTGCCTCTGTCATTAAAAACTCTTAATATTTCCTGCATCTGCCTGATGTTGTCACATTCTGACACTGCTCCCAGCACAGGCAGAAGGGATGTTCGACAAAGAACTCCAAAAAAAAAGCCCACCTGTTAAGAGAAAGTGTTTTGATCAGTTGATGCTCACACTTCCAAGTAAACAGAGCTATCTTTACAGCAGGTAATGGCACCAATAAGGGGCTGGAGATAAAATTCCCTGAGCGGTCACAGAGCTATTGCAGCAACATGTGCCTCGATGGCAACACAGGCAAACAAACTCATTCGGTCAGGGGACCTGCCCCAAACACACCTTCACAAACCAAGTATTCACAAAAGCAGGACAGACACCAAATCTATAAAATATATTTTATAAATGATGATAAAGCACATTTGCCTATTTCCAGCTTTAAAATATTTATTTGTATCATGTACAACAATGTAACGAAGTCTTAAAACCCAACCTGGTCAGCACTTCAGTGACAATGGTAATTATTGCTCTAAGTTATTATTAAAATGACTTTGTGCTGCTGCACAAGTGTACGTTTGATGTCCTACCCAATTTTTTACTAATGGATTTGGACCTCTAAAAGACTAATCTTAGTACTTTATTGGGGTGTGAGACCCCTTCTCCTCAGATAGGTCAAAGACAACAGTCTCATTGAAAAACTTATCTGGGAAGTCACTGAAATATATAGATGTTTGTTTCTGCTCATAACATCAAGTTGGCCAAGAAAGAAACAGACTAACTGGATATGTACAGGTCTGGACATTCAAAAATAAATAAATAAATTTCTGTTACATTAAAGCTTAGGAGTCATACGCAAGTCAATCTGTAAATAAAGAAACAACAATTTTGCTTTTCAGCACATTTTAAACAATATTGTGCCACAACAGCAACTTCTTGAGGATATCAACACTGAAGAAGTTAATTGGTGTCTTGCAAGATATCCTAAGGGAACAGCTCATGTTTTGCATTTGCAAAGGTTAGAAAGCAAAACTTTCAGTGATAAGGGCAAGTTAAATCTTCACAACACACCCAAGTTTGCCAGAATGCATCTCCTTAATTAATTAATAAGTCAAACTATTATCAAACTTCTTGAACAAAACTAACAAGTCGTGTATAAAGGAACCAGAGCCTATCTTTGAGTCTGAGGACCCAGTACAGCTCTGTTTCAGAGCACAGAAACATATGAATGAACACTGTGTGTTGCTGATCGTTTGCTGGTCCTCAGAGTTTCTCTCAGACAGTTCTGGACACAAAAAAAGACAAATATAGTACTCCAGAAATCAGTCCAGATTGTACCTGTCATGACTTGGCTAAGAGGGAAAAAAAGCAGCCCAAAAAAACCACATACAAGACAGGCTGGCTAACAACCATCAATGTGTCTTCATCAACTGCTGTTTGTTGAGTTCTGCTTTTGTACAATAAAAAAAAAAAAAAGTGAAACTATTCTTTTTAAAGTGGCTTTCATAAATCATAAAAACTAATCCAACTAACCTACACAAAGAAGCTGTCTATACAATTTACAGTGATAGAAAAATTATACATGTCAAATAGATCAAAATACTAAAACAGTATTTCTACCTTTCAAACACATCACTACATTCCCAAAGTCTTTCTGCACACAAACTCTTAAAAGCAGCACACTCCATTAGCACCAAAGCCCAGAAACCTTAAAAGCTCAGCTCTGTCAGGAAGATCCAAATTAAACTGCAACTACAAACCTGCAACAACTTTAATTATGAGACTCCCGAGACAACTACTTAAACTGCAGCTTTTTTAAAAATTTAGCATCCACAATAGTTTTCGATAATAAACTGCAGTTTACCCATTCCTATGTACACATTCACATTCATAAAAACCAGCTGTTACTTGATAACATCCAAAAGCCTTTCCAAATGTGAAAGCTCTACACTAAAATCCAAGTAAGACTGTATTTAATTTCATAAACCAAAGTTTCAGGAACTTCTTCAGCAAGTTGCCATCAGCTTTTCAAGTACAATAATTCTCATGAAGTTTATTAATTTAACTGCAGATAATTCAGATAAATACACTAACTTCTTAAAAATAATTTAATTCAGCGCATTTTGTAAGTTATGAACGTTAGAGCCATTACAGATGACAAGCCAGATAACTTGTTTGCTGTGTGGGATCACAAAGTTAACATCCAGTGTGAGAAAAACAGGTTTCCTGCATAAATTATTGCCTCTCTCTCTCTCTCTCAAAGTTTAGGACTGTAAACAAACTTCTCTACAATGAAGTTTGCAGTAGCTCACAATTCATGCAGATGGAATATACACACAGTATAATTAATCATTTAACAAAACTGCCTCTTCTACTCTCACTGAGATAATCATTCCAATGATCATTGGTAAAATCTAACTCAGAGTAAAAAGAAAACAAAAATTACTGGAGAAGAGAAAAAGCATTGGTTAAACATGAACTGAAATTGTCCTTTAAATCTAATAGTTTCAGCCCTGAAATGGATTTTAATTTTAAATGTCAGATGCTTTAAAAAATTTCTCCTCCAAGATTTCCTTAGTAAATGCCAGTTTAGCAGAAAACTAAACAGGATTTGAAACAACTTTTCCCATGGTAACATATACTGATAGAAATTAATTATTTACCAACGAAGATAGATTCAAAAATCATCACATGGATGATCTTTAACACTAGATTTTGTGTGTATCTTTCAAGATGAAAACAATTTCAGCATCACCCGTGTGTGCTTTAACTATCTAGAATTAGTTCGGAAGAACAATACATCAGGGAAAAGCTGACACAAAAATTAACACAGTAGTTGATCAAATCTGAGCAATCTCCCTATTAAACCAAATAAATCATGTCTTCTGTTGTGCTGAAGTCAAACTAATTGATCTGTCTTCTTGCTCTCTGCAGCCCCTTCATTCCCTCACTTCTCAAAGCATAAGAACTAAGTTAAATTTCCTTCGCTTCACACGCACAAAAACCCCAGTGTGTCTCTCAAATGTTCAACACTGAAACTTCCAACACACCTTTTTTCCACACCCATCCATCCCTCTGCTTCGGCACGTTCTCAACACATTTTGCCTGATATTAGCTAAGTCACTTCCATTTCCTAACCCTCCGTTTCTGACTCACACAAGCCTTTGCTCCAGTTCTGGTTTGCAAACCAGAAGTCCAACCCAACACAATCAAAAAAAAGTCCCAGTACTGCCTGGCTCATACTCCTTTCCCCCGGACTCCAGGCACCATCACTGCCTGCACACTTCCCTCCTCTCCCCTTTCTGGTGACCCCGCCTGATGCCAATTCCTTACAGGCTCTGGCATTTTCTATTCACGACCTCAATTACAGCAGGAATTATCCAACTCCCAGTTACCAACATTCCCTAACCACTGGGTGTACAGGAAAATGCTGATGCAAAAGCGAGATGTGCGTAACGCCGACACTCAGCAGGTCATGAGGGCTTTTACTAAGCAACCTGTGAGAGAGATTAAGCATCAGCATGAGCTACTGTTCATTATCAGAAACACAACATCCAGCCTGGATAGACAAACAAAAGCTCGGCGCTAACATGAGCAGACCCATCAAGATATCCATCAATCTGAAGTATTATCACACCTAAAACTATTATTTTTCTTCTAAGTGTTTAACCCATTCCCACCTAGACATTCCCTGTGTAAATACACAAAAGGCTGAAAATCAAAACTCCATCGTACTCAAGGGAGAAAAGGAAGAAAACTCAGTGTTTACTCCTCATGTTAAACCCACCCCCAGGATCAAACAGCCTCCAACAGTTGTAGTTTTACACATCAAACGCACAGGTACACCACCACAAACTCTATCTTAATGAAAGGTCTTCTCATTTCCATTTTTCTGCTGTTCTAACACAATCTAAGGGAATTCTCAGCATTTTTAATGACTTTTTCTAAATCAGAGGCGCTCCACTGAAGCTACCTGCACTTTAAAGAGGTTTATGTCACATAACCACAAACACATTTTATATAATTTAGCATTAAAGGGATGGGTCTCTCCCCTCCAGTTGTAACTCCTTTGTATTCCTATTTAGGAATGCCTTGCTTGTTTGACCGAAAATGGAAGTGCCTTTTAGCTGTGACACAGTATATATGAAAAACAAATAAAAATTAAGATTAATCTTCCTTCCACTATTGTAGGGAGAGAGAAGAATATGAAGAGATGTAAAACATCTGCTCTGGAGATCATTTTTCCCCCTAACAGCAAAATTCTTTCAGCAATAACTCGTGAAAACAAAGGCTATTAAACTGTAAACTACAAAGACAATCGATTAGAGGCAGTATTCAGCTAAGACAAGTTTTTCAGCATATCTTCTCGTATTTAAACACCTGGATCTCCTTCAGAAGATACTTCATTTGGGATGTTCATTTTAGTTAAGTGGTAACCACAAACACTTCAGAGAACTAGAACCTAAAATCCTAACATACTCTTCCTGCACTACTTCATTGCCAAAGCTGGGTGAGTATTCTTATTTCAAGGTGCTTTTGTACCAGGTAAGACAAGGAAAACAATTCTAAGTGTGTATCCTAGCAGTGTGAGAACGCACCAGATCTCCTCCTCCTCCTGCTGTTCAGTTTCTCCACGTTACTTGGATCCTTTGTAAGCCCTTCCCTGAGGAAGAGCACCAGGGTTTTGTTTTTAAACTTAAAGATTAATCTTCCTGCTTGAAAACAGCTCTAGCCAAACAGTTCAATTCATGGAAGTAAGACTGGAGCCCTCCAGCCCTAGCCCAAAAGCCTAAACTGGGCCTTAATTTGCAAGGAGTTAACAGGCATTTACTGCCTAACAAAACATAATTATTACTCAACATGCTTTACAGGCCCCATCTATGTGCTTCTTGCTCACTTATCTTTTTTTGTATACTTAGTCTCATTGTCAGTGCATCCAAAGAACTTCCCTTTCTTTTCAATCTGAAACCACTACTTTTAGAAAAGCCCTCCTGCCTCCTAAATTCTTTCCCTTTACATTTAAAATGGAGAAATTTGATCTCTTCGTTCCTTCCCTCCAATAACGCGTATCTTTCTGAAAGGGAGAGGCACACAACAGCTCCAGGAGTGTGCTGAAAAACACGCGGTAGAAGAAATTAAAGCATTAGGATGCAGTACAGGAACATCCCTGTTTCTGCAGACGCTGAAGGAAAGGGAGCACTGTTTAAAATGGTTGGGCTCCAAGGCACATTTACCACCTCCCGGTCTACAGAGACACTCGAGGAAACAAGGGGAGGTTAATTTCATGCAAGATATCCTCAATCCAGCCTGAGCCCGACATACCAGGAGAAAACCGATCAGCCCCGGGATTAATCCGGCGATGATTGCAGTGTAATCAATGGCAGCGCAGCCCTCCCTGCCCCCTCGATTCCCCCTGCGCCCGAGAGGGGCGGGCACTGCAACACAATCACAGGTTGGAAACGCACAAAAACAAAGTCGGGGCTCTGGTAGCGCCCGAGCGAGGCGGGCAGCCGCGAGGATGGGCTGCGGGTCCGCGGCAGGAAGGGCCCGGGCCCCGCACCACGATCGACGTTCTCCCGGTGCTCCCGGGGAAGCGGCTCGCACGCTGCTCAAACCTCGGCGCTAGCTGCAACACGGCCGCTTAGAAAAATGCATCACCTTTAAGATCGCAGCCCGTTCGGCCATCAAACCTTTCTATTTACGCACAAACGTAAAGTGTCAATGTGCGGATTAATTTTTTTTTTAAAAATGAACGGCAGCCCGTGACCTTTAGATTGCGGGATGCCGCCGTAATTCCGCACCCCGCGCACAGGGAGTGAAACCCCTTCTCGGCGGTAAAGCGGCAATAAAAGGCAAGGCGCTCATTTCCAGGAATTCCTCACTCACTATGGCAGGTTATTGCATAGAGCCTCTAAATATTGACAGAGATCAAGCTCTTTCCATGCGGGGAAAGCGAGCGGAGTCCTTCCCAGTCTGCGAGTGTTTACTACGCAGCTCGCAGCCCTGGCTGCGGCGTCTGAGCGCTGCCCCGCGCTCGGGGGGGACACAAAGGAGGGGCACGGCCCCCTCCGCCGGGCTCAGGGCTGCGGCGGTGCCGACCCGTGTGTACAACCAGGCAGCCGCCCCCGGGGAAGGAAGGCGGGCATGGCAGGGAGGGAGACGCGCAGCCCCGGGTTGTTAAACGTGCTCGAGGAGCAGACGCGTAACAGGAGGAAAACACGCAGAGCCCCGCGGGCAGGGGCGAGACCCGCTCGGCGCCGCGGCGGGAAACGGCGCGAGCCCCGGGAGCCCCCCTCACACCCCCGGGCAGGGAGCCCCTCACACGGACTCCGAGTACGCACAGGGACCCCTCACACACCACACCACCCCCCCAAGGACAGGGAGCCCCTCGCATACATCCCAGACACGCAGGGAAGCCCCTCACACACACACACGGCAAGGGAGCCCCTCGCACAGGGAACCCCTCGCACACACAGGGAANACACACACACACACGCACACACAACACCCACATATAAACACACACACACGCACATTCACAGAGGGACTCACACACACCCAGGGAACCCCCCCCATACATACAAACACAAGGACCCCCTCACGCCCCCCCAAACGCACACAAGCAGCCGCCGCCCTCGCCCCCTTCCCGGCAGCCCCTCACTCGGGGGCTCCCTCACCGCCCCCCCGGCAAGCACCGTACTCACTTTCCCCATTTGCTGGCCACAGACAAAGTGCGGCGAAGACGAGCAGGAACCCCCAGACGACGGCGAGGGACCCTCCTCCAGCGCCAGACTTCATTCCTCTTTCTTTAATTGGACAAAAAACCCCTTTCCGAAAACAAAACAAAACAAAACAAAGTCCAAAATTGTTCGCTTTCTTTCCTCTCTCCGTCCTCTAAAAATAACGAGCGGCGGAGGAGAAGCGGGGCAGGGTAAATAAATCCACGTTGCCTCAAGAAATGAAGGAAAAAAAACAAAACACAAGACCCTTCGGAGCGGCAAACCGGAGGGTTTTGAGGTCCCTGGGTGTTGATCTTCCGGAGCAACCACACCAAAAATACACAGATATTCACGATGTATTAACGGCAACAACAACAAGGCATGGAAGCCCCGGGGCGACGCTGTCTCCGGGGCGGCGGGGCGGGCTCGGGGCGGCGGG
>VZTN01037825.1:34226-56373 GCA_013400515.1 Erpornis zantholeuca | reverse complement strand
GGCGGCGGCGCGAGCGGGCGCCGGGAAAAACCCGGAGCGGAGCGGGAAGGGAGCGGGACCGGGAGGATGCTGCGCCCCGGGATGCTGCGGGGCCGCCGCTGCTCCTGCCTCTGCCCCGGCCTTCCCTAACGGGGAAGAAGGAGAAGGAGACCTGGTGGATGTGCAATGAGCATCCTGCGGGGCGGCGGGAGAGCCCACGAGCAAGCACTGCCAGTGGAAACACTGCTATGTTCCTGACAAATAAATAAATAAGTTAAATAAAACATATTAAAAAGTCTGGGGTGTGGTTACGAGGAAAGAGAAATGCGTATCTGCAATTTTTACATGGTGTGTTTATTTATTTATGGCATTTAATGGAAGCCGCTCCTCCGTTTCACACTGAGAACAGGGCCAAGGGCCAACCCTGGAGCGATGCTCCCAGGGATGCAGGTCAGGAGCGAGGGATAGGGGTGCCAAGGCTTGGCTCAGTGCAGGAGACAAACCACGGTGGAACATGTCCCCATCACACTCACCACCCTCCCCTTGGGCACTCACCATCCCAGTCCAACACTCCAACACTGTTTCTCTGTTTCTCAGCTGTTCGCTCATATCCCTCAATGGCATTGGACGCTGGGGCCCCAAATGGTGGGGACATGGGATGAGTTGAAGGAGAAAAGGTTTGGGCTTTTTGGAATCAGAAGATGTGGGCCGCGTTCCTGCCGTTTCTCCAGAGCTCGTAGTCGCCATGCTGCGCGGCATATGGGTGTCCTGAGTAATCACAGATTTGTTGCAATGCTTTGGCATGGGGAGATAGCAAAATGATGCTGAAGTATAAGAAAGCAGACATCTGCAAGCATTAGCTATATTCTAGAGGTTTTTTAAAAAAAATAAGAAGTACATTAAGAAATTCGCAAATGTCACATTATTAATGCAAATGTCAAAATCAAGTTTTTACATTTAACCTTAAATTCTTTTTGAACATCTTGTGTTACAATGTCCTCCAGTGATGCTACCCCATCATTTCCCACAACCTTGTACGGTACGTGTTTTTCTTCTTGTAGTGTCTCCGTCCTTTCTTGTACCATTTGCCCTGTGAGAATGGTCCAGTTGTCTCAGTTACTCATTGGGTCCCGTACCCCTTAGGAAAGATGGAAAGGTTCAATTCTGTGTCACAGAAATTGAAGGGAAGATCATCGGTGACTACAACAGGGCCAGAATTGCCACATATGCACACCTGTGCAGGACTCTGTCAATAATTCAAGAATAACTCAAAGCGTGGGTCTGTGCCCATTCAGGTGGTAGCACAACCCTTCTGAGAGTCCCTGCAGGAAAATCAGGCATTTACACATGAAACCCTTCTGGACTGCCACGTGTGTGTCTACCGTAGATTTTATCAACCACGCACAAGCTTTGATGTCCTCAAATTGAACCGGAGAGATCTTCATGTCCCATAAATTTTTACTGTTGCTGAGTACAGCTGTGGCTGCAATGGGTGCTGGTTCAGAGCAGAACAAGTGTCCTTTCTGTGCATGTCATGGCATTGATGCAGCATAAATTGTAATGTCTTATTCACCAATTAATGTATTCTTGTGTAAAGACAGAGCTGAAGTGGGAACTGCATGTCTATCGTTTATCGTTCTGCTGTCATAAAGAACTTTTATTTTTGTCAAATAGCCTTTCTTTCATGACTTTGGCGAATAGGGTAAGTCATGGGCAAGCCCGTTGTACTGGGTGACATACAGGCAGAGAGCAGAAAGATATGCTGTGCCCCCAAAGAGCTTCCAGTCTCATATAAACACAGTCCTATAGGTGTCATAACGTAGTTTGTTTCTGGAATCTGTCAGATTCTTTTTAAAAGTTAAAAAAAAAAATATTGTAATAACAGCACATTGTTGAACAGGAGGCGTTCTCAGTGCTCTCCATCCTCCTGAGCTGTTGATGTGAAATTCATAATTTGTAATTATCTGGCTGGATTCTGCCAGGCTGTCTTTACCTTTTATTCTGTGGGGGTATGTGGGAAGAATCTCTTTTCCTGTGAATGCCAAGATGCCCATAGCTCTGTTCTCTTAACCTCTTAAGAGGAGAGCTGTGCCCAATGTTCAGCTTTCCTCATGCTTTCCTATGTTCAGTGCCAGCCATGCACATGCACATACTCAGCTTCAGTGCTCCCTTTTAATCAGATTTGGCCCCTGTATGTTGGCATCTTTATCCAGGAGGGCTCCTGTTATTTTCAGTGGAGATATTTAAATCAGGATTTTTCAACATTGAGAACCACACCATGGTCATATCCTTGACAATGAAAAACTCAAGCACACTGTACTTGTACCATGTGCCAAATTAAAGCTATAATTTGGACAAATTAAAGTTAATTTTCATAACATTGTGCTTCATGATGAAATCATGAAATGATGGCCCTTCTTCTCTGTCCTGTTGGTTCTACAATCATTCCTTCTCTCCATTTAGCACTGGGGTTTGTGCTTCCCCCTTGTCCACTGCTGGTTTGTGGTTCTTGAGATAGATGGACAAAAAGAAACACCTGGTTACGCGCACACACATTTTACCCTCTAGAGTGTGATGCTGAATGCCACTAGCATGTCTGTGTCCTGTTTAAAATACCTCTTAAGTGGAAAATTCAGGAAGTGTGGCAGTGGGGATATAACAACGTGGTTAAAACAGCCACTGACCCCGGTCTCTCAAAACATCTATCTGCCCAAGGCAAATATCCTCATACTCAGCTGTACTTTAGTTTTAACAGCAGCCTCACCACTGCTTTCTGGGGCCACCACTGGGGAGGAAGAGGCCTCACTCATTCCCCTGCCTCGGTGCTCGGACTCCATATAGGCTTGACTAGACTTTATTTTGGCTTCTGCAGCACATTCAGGGCAGCCTGACCTCTTTACCAGATGCTCGCTTGTCATAACCTTTATGCATCTGAACATTTTGTATTACCGGCAGAACGGAGCTGCTGAAATTTATTCTCCTGCCTTCTCCAGCCGTGTCAGCTCCCCAGGATGAAGGTCAGCCGTCACGGAGCACTGCCTGTGTCTGCTCGAGGGGCTGCCTTTTGGAAGGTCTCTGCAGCTCCTGGTGTGGCCTTTGCCATGGTCCAGCAGCTGAGAGCACCCACTGCAGCCACCTCCTCTGCTCCAGGGGCTGCTGGTGCTGCCAGTTCGCTTTGTTCAGCCTCTGCTTCAGGCTGAATGCTCTCGTTGTGGGGAGGTGTGGGTAGGTAAGAGTTCCAGGTGGGAATTATGCCTGGGTGAGTGATACATCTTTTACACAGCCTGGATGAGTGGGTTTTGTAGACCTGAAAGACAAACTGAAATCCTTGGAATTCACTCTTTTTCCCCTCCAAATCTCTCCTTATAAACTGCATTGTATAGACTCATAACAAGCCAGGCAAAATGTGGGTTGCCTGTTTTTATCACGTTTTTCATTTTTTGCCAGTTTTTGCTCTGCATTGAATCACACCCTGTACCAATGACCTTCACAGGCTCCCGACTGCAGGAGGATGCTCAGTCTTATCCTGGCAAGGGGACAGGAGCACAGCACACCTCAGATGGACGCTGGGTGGGCAGGTTGACAGTAACTCCTCTCTCTGTAGAGCCTCTTTGACCTCTGACCATCTTTTCTTTACTAGATCTGCAGGATTTGGGTAGAAGTGACCATCTCACTGTAACATTGAGAGGGCTGTGCAGAATCCTGCAGCTGCAGGAAAGCAACCTCTTAGGACAAAGAGAAGGAAAAAAAAATTGGACACATTTGATGTGTGCAAGATTTAACTATCAGAGTGCTAATTAGATAAAACTGAAGAACATTTCTTTGGCTCTGAGTGATTTCTATTTCTCCTGGCCCTAATACTACTGCAAACAGGAGTTGAAGATTGTTCCCTTCTGGAGCAAAGAAAAAGCTGAAGGAAGAAAGGCTATTGTTTATTACCTCTTTCCTATACACATCCCTTCTTCAAACAAAGAATAAGCAGCTACATGGATGATTTAAGAGCAGCAGCTGAGCAGGAATAACTATAACATTCATGTTTTAATAACAACAACAATAATAAGCACACAACAGCATTTATAACCCTAGTTACAGGCCTGAGATATCATATCCATAGCAACTGCAGCAAGCGGTGAATGCCATATATTTAGAGTTCCCGTGCACCTGCCTAAAATAGCCACCGATAAATTATGCTGATGTTTGTGCCTTTTTGACAGGGTTTTAAAGGGCTGTCGATGCACTCTGCAACCACGCTGAGCCTTTGTGGCGCAGCACAGCAGCGGCCAAACCCCTTCTCTACCAAACCCCGTGTCTGTGTCCCCTCTCTCATGCTTCTGGGTGTGAGTAATTAGTGAAAAAACCACCTCGAAGGTGAGCAGAGTGAGCCAGAGGTGCAGGGGAACAGCTGCTTCCAGCACCTGTTGGTTCTCCGCTCCGGCTGTCAGAACCTGCCTCCCATTAATGGATTGAATTAATAAACTGTTGCCAGTAATTAGGGCTCTATCCTGCTCCTGTTGCAGGCAGTGGCGAGGTGATCACTCTGCATATTAACAGCGTGTGTGTAAATAGTTTACAAAGAGTTAATGAGTGGCTGGGAGGTGTTGGAAGACGTGGCCAGTTGGTTGTGGAGATTGGTGCAGAGTCCAACAGGTCAATCGCGTGCTTGTAACCGTGGCTTATGAGCATCCACCAGGCCATCTGTTGATGTGCTTATTACATTTTATAGCACAAACTCCTGATGTCTGCAATGTGCTTATAACAGCTATTAATCTTGTATTATTAACTCTTTCAAAGCAACATGTATTTGAACTTTAACATCACCAGCAAGAATTCCACCAAGCTAACCAGGAGAGGGATCTTATTTTTACCCCATGTGCTGTGCAGAAAGGATCTGTCCCTACTGTATTGTGTGATATTTGCATTGACCACTTTGGATTTTCACATCTTAAATATGGACGTACATGAATCCGATGGAACATGAAGCAATCTGGTCTAGTGGAAGGTGTCACAGCCCATGGCAAAGGGGTTAGAAAGAGATGGTGTTTAAAGTCCCTTCCAACCCAAACCATTCCAGGGTTCTGTGAACCAGGCCCAGGGACGATGTGATGCTGACACACAGCAGCAAGAGGGACATGCTCTAATAGTATCAATACCTGGAAAAAGCTTGCTGCATTTTCCAATTGATTAGCAACATCATCACTAGGTCTTAAAATGTGTTTATAGGCAATTAAATGTCACAGTTCATTTGTAAGGAGAATAATTATTGTTGCTATGAAGAAAGAAACACAGGTGCAGATTGACTCCAGTGACTTTAAGCTCACCCCTTTTACCTGCAGGAGAATTAAAAGGGCCCAACATGCTTCTATTTTGGGGGAAGGGGGGTTGTTTGGGGTTTTTTTAAAACCTCAGGTATACAATCATTTATTTATGACAGATTTCAAAATAAACTTCTTGTTTGTCTCTTCATTTGCAGTGGAATCAAGGTGGAGCTGAATACATGAAAGTTAAGATTATTTCTCCTATTTTGGCAGAACATATAAATGGAACCCAAAATAAAGTAAATAGAGGATTAAATAGGATTAAACAATAGAATTATGGACTGTAGGTATTCATTTATATCAAATATTTGATAGAGTTCTATACAGAATAAAAGGACCTAAACATTATATGAGCACAATGCATACAAAAATATATGTTTTTGTTTATCCACATCTCCATCAGTTTAGTGACATGCTATCATCACAACTCCTTCAGACCTAAGGAACTCCAAACTATCTTACATTTACAAGAAGAAAGAAAAAGTTTTTTCAAAAAGAGTATGAAAAAGCATGGCCTTAAGGCTAATAAATTATATCTGCAGCATAAAAAGAAAAAATAAAGTTTCTGAAGATTGTTGAAGAAAAAAGTCTCTGCCTCCTTCTTGGCTGAAATGAGATTTTTTACTTCCTATAAAATCCAGGGTTGGACAGGTATTTTTTCAAAGACATCAAATTATGGATTGGATCGAATTGGAATTTAGGGTAAATTAATGTGAAACTTGAATGGCTGCATATACATCTAAATCTATTGCAAATGCTTTAAAGCTGTTGGAACATATTTCCAGGTGGTTTGGGAATGTGTAAATATTAGCACATTCTGAAGGTTGGTTTTGAAAGGCCCTTCATACTCGATAGGTCTTGACATCAATTTTCCCCTAATTTGCTCTGTGTGTGTGTGAGTGCACAGTGTGACCACCGCAGATTTTAAAAGGGATGACTCATATGGGTTTAGTGGTAGAAAAAGGAATATTGGTCTAGAGATGGAGGACATGGAAAGAAGGTTGTTAACCATAAGCAGCTTGGAAAAGAAATCTTAAAACAGTTTTTTCCCAGGACATGCCAAATACAAGGAGTTACAATATTCCTTTGAAAGATGGGTTTCCATCAGATCAGCACCTGGGCACTCGCTGCCTTTAACCCCTTCCTCTGCCCTTGCCCTTTTTCCACATGAGTGTTCAGAGTGGGCACAATGCCCATGAAATGAAGTGTCTCCATCTCAGGACCTTGTTTAGAAAACAACTGCTTTTAAATAAATTAGTCAAATATGCCTTGATTTGTGTATCAAGGCAATGAACTTGGACTAGAAATACCAACTTCAAACACTTTCAAACTTTAAGTTAAATCAGAATACAGGCTGTGGATCTAATGCTGGTTTTATACAGAATTCTAAAAGAATTAAAACTGACTAGATTTTTAATGCAGGGGTTCCAAGATTGTTTCTTGTGTCGTGCTTTTAACTTTCTCTTCCTGTGCTTCCACTACCTACAAACCACTTGCCAAGAACACATGTGCTTTCTGAGGAGACTGGTTCCATTATACAGCAATTACTCAAAAAATGGACTTTGAATCCCAGTTGTTTAAATCCCAGTTACCAGCCAATTACAACCCCAACAGAGACAAACTGGCTCCTTTACATAATGCCTTTGTTAACTCCTCTGTATTCAGTGCCACGTGGATACATTCAGGCTACTGCTTTTTTTTCTGGATGGACTCCTCTAGCCCGTCTGGACTTCTATTCTTCCCCTGGAGACAGTCAAAGCTAGAATTCCATCCAAATTGGGAAGATGTAGAATAGCAGCTCTTGAGAGCAGCCATCAAATAGCTTGTATAAATATAATATACCCTCTTTAGGACCACTTTTCCTGCAAGTTAACAAACATTTGGAATAATTTAAATATTTATCCAAATAATTTGGACAAACTAACCAAAGCATTTCCCCTCATACCTCTCCCAGGCACACACTCCCCATTTTCTTCTCTCACAGCATTTCTGGAACTGGTATTCATGCAAATGAACTGGGGGAACACTGACAATTTGTCCTTCAAGCATCGTGTGAGCTTCTGGATTTGTTTTGTGCAGGAGAGTTGTCATTTGCCTGAAAGTTCCCATAGTGAATTTATTGGTCTTCTGACACTCCTGGCGCCAGGTCTGCATTCCCATAAAACAAGCCAGAAGAAACTTTGGAAACAGAACCTTTATAGTATCCACATATTGGGCCATATTCAACTCCAAAGTCAGCAGGTGCAACTCCCATTGATTTCAGTGGGAATTCTGTCTGCTTAGGCTGGAGCTGAACTTGGTCCATAGTATCTGGCACCTTTCCCAAAAACTCTCTTCACTGAATGCTGGGAATGAACCAAAGCTTAATACACTTTTCTGCTGTCCTTAGGAAAGGAATCAGTCTGTCTTTTCAACAGATTGTAGAGAAAAAAATACCTGCTAGTCTTGCAGGGCTGCTTTTGCCATTGTGCCCTAGTGTGAATATCTGACATGTTCTCATGAACTCACACTTCCCCTTGTTTAAAGATTGTCTGTCCAAGATATCCCTTTTCTTTTTTAATTGAGGCTTAAAAGGCAGAATTCATTTTGTCTTTTTTTTTTCTCTTCATGACACAGTTATTTCTTATGCAATGATTTTTAAACATCAGTGTAAAAACCTTCTAATGCAAATAATTTCAGAAAGAATCTCTCCTGAAAAGGAACACGATTTTGTCTGAAGAAATGTTCTTTCTGCTAAGTCATCCTACAGAGGAAAATAGCATCAGATAACATTTTATTTAAATCCCTGAGAGGGGAGGGAAAACTCTCAGGTGCATTTTTAAGACCCTCACATTTTAGGATGTGTCGCTGAAACTGAACATATGCTTAAGTACATTCTTAAATAAGACCCTTTGAACGAGGCCTTACATAACTGTATCTTCATACCAGAGGATTTGCATTTTGTAGTATTTGCAACAGCAAGTGTAGAAAAATTAAAATAGCATTATAATCTCCAGGCAAAATGATGTGTGGGTTAAGGCATGAGATTCCGATTCGTCAGCGAAATCTGGTGAGAGCAGATTTTTCAGGGGGATGTCCATCATCACAGGGGCAGGATCTTATCAGAGAGGGCTGTTCTCACAGGAGTTTGGCATAGATTAGTTTATGTAAATTTGAGATAAACTGCTGAGTGAGATAGGAGGATGCCTGGCTACTTTCTCCACCTTCTCAATCCAGAGAGAACTAACCGAGACAAGGCCATGTCCTTACCTGCTCAAGTGGAGTTGTCAAAATGTTCTTCCCATCATTTAGTCCCACCACACTCACTGTCAAACATGCTTTTGAAAAATCCTCTCGTAGGCTTCTAGCTGGCAGAAATCTGCCTGTGGACGTTTATGAAATGTTATTTTCACTTTCCAACAAGCAAAACTGCAGGAATTTTCCTGAGGAGGCAGCAGGGCAGTTCCATCAGAGAGAGATGCGTGGCAGGGGTGCCAGGGAGATTCGAGGTATTTTCTCCCTTTTTTTTCTTTCTAGATGATGGCTTTTCCTTCATTCCAAATACTCACGGTAGCACCTATTGCACACAAATCAAACAAAACATCATAGCGGTGGTATCTTCTAAATTGCTGTTAATCCAGATTATTGTCTTTTGTAGGTGGACCCCTCAGAGCAGATTTCTGGTGTAACACATTAGCTTTACAGTCTCAAAAACCATGAACGAATGCATAGAAGTTGCATCCCTGCCCAGAGTGTTGAGAGGAAATCGTGGCAAAGGTTTGGACAGCAGGAGAAAGGAGCCTGGAGCATGAAAAGGGATTTCTACAAAGTACCTTCCTACGAGGATCCAGAGGGCAAGACTGCATCAGTGTTCAGCAGTGCCACTTGGTGCATCGTGGACTTCAAATACACCATTTAACTGATAAAATATATTAAAGAAATATCAACTTCTTCGACAAAGCCAGAAGAACCATGAACAAAATGCTTAGGGGAAAAAAGCTGTAACTTTTCTGAGCTAAAAGATAGAGCAGGCAATGCTAGAAGGTGTGGTCCATAAAGGAACCTTTCAAATGTTCTGCTCGTGGTCCTAAACACCATCCTGCATCAGTTCAAACCAAAGATTTTCCTCAAAATATTTGTGCAGATCCTGCAATGGGGAAAAAAGTATTTTATTAATCACTGTGAGAAGCATCTTCTGATTTCCCCAAGTCTGAAACACCTCAGGAAGAGGTTTTGAAGAATATCAGCTTTCAGGGGGGGTCATTGCTCCTGAAGAACAAGAACAGATCTATATAGTCACTTTTTTTTTTTTTTTCCCTGTATCCCAGATATTAATGCTGGCATTTAAGCACTGAAACCTCCTGGTTTCTCCACATGGTCATGTCCCCACAAGCCACTCTGGCTCTAGCGATGATACAGGAATTTTATCCCATGTGCTGTAATATTTGTCCCTTGTAAAGACAAGCACTGTGGAGCAGACACAGTAAACTGAAGGCAATCAAGGTCTTACAGGGTAATATGTTTTTATGTGTTTAGTAGCTTATGGTGCTGTATAACTTCAGAGCCCAAATACGGCACTGGCCTCTTCAGTTCACACTATTAACATCAGATAATGAGCAGTGCTGCTACTCCTGAATTCTGGCACACCAGAGGGTGATTTCCAGCACTCCCAGTCCCCAGGATCAGTGTCACCCTCTCCAGTGGGAGCTGGGCAGTACTGCTTGGGATTGCAGTGGTGTCAGTGTGGCTGAGGGGGAGCTTTCTGCAGTGGTGCAGGTGTAGCCAAAGATGGGAATTTGGCTTTTTTGCTGCTAGGGATGACCTACATTGCAGTAGAAGAGAGATTTTCAAAGGGAGAATAAGTTTTCTTTGCTCGTGGCATGCATCCAGGTTTTTTCTCTAAGAACAAGCTCTCCTCCACATTTTAACCCCAAGTCAGGACACAAGGCCACCTCCAGTGTGGCACATCCCACAGTGTGTAACCAACACTCCAGATCAAATCAACATTTTTGAGAACTTATTTCCCTTCTGCCCCAATGAGACCACTCCTCAAAATCAGCTTGTCCATGTTCCTGCAAGGGAATAATCAAGATTTGAGCTATATTATAACCTTCTCCCCACTCAACATGGATGATGCTCTTCTCAGCTCTGGCATTTGGCACTTGTGCAGCCTCCGGATTCTTGTGAAGGTCCAGAGAGCAGAACATGTCTCCATCTTCCCATCTGCTCTCTGAAAATAGCTGGAAATTAAGGTTAAAAACTGCCTTGCCTTTGGGCTTTACTTTCCTCTGCCTCTCTATAGGAGTCACAGGAGCATCATGCCTAGAGCAGCCTCCTGGCACTACACAAGCCTTAGCAGCTGATCACAGGCTGGTGTGCCTGAAATATTTTCCTGACATTCCATTCCTGTGGAAGGACTTGCAAAAAAACCCCTAAACCTAGAATCTAGAAACACCCAAAACTAAAGAACCCCCCCAAAACACAGCTGGAGAAGGTTTCTGAGGTCACTACTGGAGGGTAGGACCAAGCTCAGCTTGCATTGCCCGTGTGGTTTTATGGGATGTTCCTGCACTTAGGGAAAGTGGGGGTTAAATTACTCTTTTACCCAGATTTTTTTTTGGAAGGATGACTGAGCAAGAAGCAGCACTGTGACTGCAATGCATCCCTTATTTGCCATCAGTAAGAGGTGTGTGAACAGCAGTAGAAAATGACAGGAACAGTGTTTGTACAATGCATTGCCACTTTGGAAAATTTGGGTACTGGTAATAAACTGTCACATATGCGGGCTAACACAAATTAAGTCTGTGATACACCAAATGTCATCACATTTTCAAATTGAGAGCATCTTGCTCAGAAAATCTTTTTCATTTTGAGTTCCCAGTGCCTTGAAACAGCTCCCCAGCAGCAGACATGTCCCAGCACCTGAGCAGTGAGCACAGGACAGAAGGGAATAGTAGAGACCAGGTTTTTTCCCCATTAGTGGTATTTTGCTCCTTCCCACACTAATTGGAATTCAGATAATGTTAACGTTTCCATTCTTATGTTAAAATTAATAGTAGACTGCTGGTATTTCAGCTAGACATTAATTGTATAATATTCATACGACAAATGCTATTAGTTTTAGAAATCTTCTAGATAAACTTACATAAATTTGTCACCACAAACCCATGAAAAAACTTTCATGCATATTAATTAGGGCTTTTCTATAGTAATGCCAGAATCCTGAATAGTCCAATGTTAGCTGCCTGTTCTAAATAAAAAGGGGAATATCCAGCTGTGTTACTCCATTCTTTCAGTCTTTTTTTCCTCTTAATTGTAAGCTTGGCGTTTCTCACCAGAGTGTAACACTGAATAAATTCCCTTCATACCAGGACTGACTGCCACAGAACATGTTGTATAGCAGGTTAATATTTTACAGCTATTATCTGACTGTTATTTGAATTTGAGTGATTAGAAAAGGAGAAGAAAACACACACAAGTCTTCTGTAGAGATTGAGTGAACAGCTGGGATACACCTTCCCAAATCCATGGGAGGTAGCAGGAGTTTTGAGGTCCTTTCAGCCACAGGAAACTCCATGAGCCCAGTTCCTCCCAGTGAAACCTCGCTGGTAGCAGCCTAACAGCAGTTTTCAGGGGCCAGGGGCCTCACATGGGAAGCTAAACAAAATAATTGCAGACGTGCTGGGGGAAAGGTGCAGCTTTATGTTACCTGCCAGCCCTGTCCCATCCCAACCCACCACTGTCAACCTCCGAGCTCTCAGCTGCTATTCACATTCACTCTGAACCAAGAATTGTCACTTTAGATCTCCTCTGTACTCCTCACATTTTGGTCCTAGAGAGAAACACCCCCACTCCCTTCCTTTCCCATACACACAGAGGTAAATTCATTTCCCGCTGCTCATCCCTCTGGCTGGGATTGCTGCACACCCTCCACACCTGCAGGTTCTCTTCACAAACCCCTCCCTGTGCTGCAAGTAAGAGGAGCTCCCCAGCTGGCATAATCCATCAGAGATCCATTGAAGTCACCTGTCTGATGATCTTCCTGGATATTCCATTGTAAAAACTTAATGGCAGGTTTTATTGTCATGCTATTTGCATTAGAGTTGCAAGCCAGATGTTAGGATCATTATTCAGTTGTTCCTTGAAGATTCTACCAACCAGGCTTTTCTTCCAGCCCTCCATTACCTCCTCAGCTATTCCATGCCTTACCCAAACAAGTGTTTGAAGGTCAACTTATTTTCAAGGCAAGCCTGCAGTTCTAATCCAACCCTCTTCTCTAAAAGAATGCACCAGCCTGACTATGAAGCACAAGCTGGTTCAGTAGGAAACACACTTAAGAAAGCTCCTTTAAAAAAAACAAACCAAACTTGAGAGGTGAAACTGCTTATTTTAGTAATGAAATGTTACATATTGAGATAAATAAGTACTTAGCAGTGTACAAAACGCCAGAAACTCATAGACATCCACTCTTTACTCATGACTGTTAGAAAATGACTTTCACAAATGTTCTGCAGTGCTTTGTGTAACCTGAGTTTCCCCATTTCCCTTCATTGTATCCCTTTGTGCAATTCAGATTTGTAAATCATTCCAGGAAACTTTATATTAACTCACAAGAGCCCTCCAAGACAATATCCTGTAATTTCCACTGGTCTGAGTCAGACCTAGTCATATCAGCTCAGAAATATCCATGACCTTTTAGTGTCATTTTCCTTCTGGTGATCACAAAAACCAAAGTAACTTCTGGATAAAGTTTTGCTTCCTGATTTGGAAGGGGGAGGTTTTGCCCATACTTGCAGCCCAGATGAATTCACACTGAATAATTTCATTATGCCTCTGTAAATTCCCCTTACAGCTTAAAAGGCACCGGGTATTTTTCTTCCATTGATTACAGCTGAGTAGTCTAACGCAGCTGCATTTCAATGGAAGTGAAGTGATTCCTTTATATCACAGCTATTTTGCCAAGAGCATATGGTGTGAGGTGGATAAAAAGGAGACTATTGCAGGCAGCCACAGCAGAGCCTAATCCATCACACCCTGAGCCTCCCAGAGCAGCATTTTCCTGTCTCTCCATCCCTCACCAACTCCTCCTTGCCGGGATGTGCAGTGACAGGAGCACTCCCAGTGTCCCTCAAGCAGCTCACACATCCCATCTTCTTCTTCACTTCAGTCCCAGCTCAGCAGAACCCACTTCCAAAAGCAAGAAAAGCTGATGCATTGCGACTATAAAGGAAACATTACTGAGAGTGGCTGTGCTTTCCCATCCTCTTTTATGTGGTGTTACAAAAGAGCAGCCAAGGTAGGAAGGGACTGGTGGCACGAGGATGTAAAAACGTCTGTCCCATCAGTGAGTATTCACTGGCAATATATCCTGGGCAATGAAGGCAGGCTTCAGGGCAGCCCTTCCCATCATGGGCTCCTGTTTTATTTCTGACAACCTCTGCTAGAGATCATTCACTAATGCATCCAAAACCTTCTCCTGACAAACCCGCTGCTTCCCAAGGAAGGCAGAAACTCATCCTCTTTTGTTTTCCTCTGTTTTCACAGTGTACTTGTGCTGAGCTGACTGACATGAGAATAAGCCCCAGGAGAGTTATACCTAGGACGCTTCTACTAAATATTGCTGGTATAGTAGGAGGGTGCAAACGCAAGGGAGGCATTTGGAACAGACTTGTAAACAGTTGCCTTGGTACTAATTAGAGTGTTATATTGTCTGGTGGGATCCACTCCCAGGAATGTGCATAGCCTGGATTAACTTTTCCAGAGCCAGGGTGGCAGACTATAAGCAGGCAAGATCAGGAAATTGCTTGTAAGAGGAGTTAGGTTGCTTTTGAATCTCTTTTCCTGAGGGCTTTTTTACTGGCAAGAAGAAAGGTTCTGCCCAATATCCCAACAGATGTGTCTGCATTATCATGGGGTCCAAGTACTTTATAAGAAAAATTGTCATTTATCCTCTGTCTGTGGGGGCTGCTCATGTGAAAGCAGCATGGTCCAGGGAACCATCTCCAGAGGAGGATTTTCAAGTCCTCCTCTTTTTCAGGGTTTCCTGCTAAGCTCATTTTTGACCTGTTTGGCAACTTCACCCAAGACATTTCACCCGTCCTTGCTCCTACTCTTTAAACTTTATTTTCCTGGTCCTGGGGTTCTGCAGGTTCACTTACCTGTACAGGAGCCAGGAACACTGAGGTGCTTCTGCAACAAGCACGCAGAATCAAGTCTGAGAAGGTTTCAGGACCATCTCATCTGGATACAGTTTGAAGCATCCTGCCATGCATTCTTCCACAGACCTTATGGTCAAAATCATCTTGTGCTTTTCATCTCTTCTTTTTATGTTTCTTTATTCACCTAATCTATCACACTTGCTTATGTCAGCACCTGTTATTCCTAGGGATTTTCCTGCACACAGCTATGGAAGAGCCATCAGGGGAGTGAGGATGTTCTGTTTCTTCAATACCTTGGCTTGGGACTTGAACCAGAAATCACCTGCCCACCATCTATTTCATCAGGGAGTAAGGTAGTGCTTCATCCCTGAATACTCTCAGGAAAAAAAGGATCCAGATTTTCTTCTCAGTCAGAATCCCCTGGAACTTTCTGGAAGACTTTCCTTGACAAAGGACTGCTGAGAATGGAAATGCTGGGACTTGAGGCTGGATAGATGTTCTGCACATAGGAGATACCCTGGAAAAGGAAAGGAAATGCTCTCATCCCTTAACAGAGAATCAACACACGAGGTGATCTTTCCTGTGAAAAGGATCAGACCCAATTGAGGATATATGGGAGATCTCATTAGCACAGTCTGGCCATTTATTTCACATACTAATCACTTACTTAATGGTATTGCTATTTGATTATTTAATGGCAGTAGCTTCCCTTTGGATCCCTCCTTTGTACACACTTGAGTGTAACAATTTTCAATTAATTAAATGGCTTTGAATCTCATATTACTCTTTTAAATAAAAGGAAGAGAGGTTACAAACAGCTACGTGAATTAATTCTGGGATTCCTGAGACTTGTTTTCAGTCTGTTTGCTCAGTTACAGAGGATTATTTCCAGGTTCTGAATTTGGAATTCTTGAGTGTACAAAGGGAAAAAGTTCAGGGAACCAGTACAGTCCAAAAAATCAAGAGACAGGTTTCTGTGGAGTTTCTGATAACCATCTTTGTGAAAAATTCTAGATTATATGATTTCAGCAATTTTCCCTATCATTATTTTTCTTTCATAAAGACAGTTGAATTGTATGTATTTAAAGTGACTTAAAAATTTCAAAACTCCCCCGCCCCCCCCCCCCAAAAATATGCTGTCTAAATGTCATGTAAACCTGACACCACAGATCTGACCGTGAGCTCATCTAGCATAATGTCCACTGGAAATTTAATCAATTCCATAATAAATTCTTCTTTTATTAATGAGTAGCTGATTGGATTTGGTTTCTGTGACTTGACATGTGTGAGTCCACCTGCCAGTTTTTGTGGCTTTAACCACCAGATTTAAAAGGCTTTTCCCTCTCACTCTCTTTACATCACTATGAAAATAAAAACTAACCAGATGAAGAACAAAAGGAAACTCCCCGAGTGACCGCACAGTGGAAATACTGAAACCAAACACCCTCTCCGCAAAGTGATATCGAATGAACCAAGTAAACAACCTGCAAAGAAAGAGATAAACCCATTGTTCTTATCTCTTTCAATTTTTGAAACCTTAGACATCAGTTTTGACCACAGCAAAAATCAGGCAGAAAGGCGATTTTAAGAAACTCTTGAAGCCACGCGAGAGGACTCCGGCGGAGCCGCTCCTGACGCATCCCAGGAGAGCTGGGTCGGGCTGGACCGGCTCGGGCTGTGTCCCTCCCTCATCCCGCGGAGCCCCAGATGGCAAAATTCGGGATGTTTGCTTGCTCCGTCTGAAACGGTTTCTTTCTATTGGTGTTGAGTGAGTCACTAGCCAGGAACTGCATCTCATGCGGACCATATGCAGGGAGCTGCAGAGATCTGACTCAGAGATGTAAATCTGTGTCGTGGGGAGGCACCGGGGGGGATTTCGCCACGCTTTATTCTTTCCGTCTTTTTTGTTGGTGTGGGGGCGGCAAAAGTACCTCAAAACACCTCTCTTTTGTGATTTTAGGGTGTTTACTTTGGGAGAAATCAATTTGATCAGAAGCGTGTGGAACACGCACCGGAGCGGGGATGCTCCGGGGTCAGTCGCCTCCAGAAGGATCCCAGCGCGGTGTTACGCGAATCCCATCGCTCGCATTCCTGGCGCCGGGACCACCCACATCCGATGGGAGCCGTGGAGGCATGGAAATCATTTTGCTCGCATGTGTGTGTGTGTCTGAGCGTGTCAGCCCCAGCGCTGCGAGCGTTAGGACACCACCAGCGCAGGCCAAGCCGGTGCTCGGGAGGCTGCGAGAGGCGCCCGCAGCTCCGTGGGGAGCGGGGTACGGGGATGCTGGGATGCTCCTGGGTGGCTCCCCCGGCTCCCTGCCCCAGGACTGCCCCCGGCTGCTCCCGCCAGGTCCCGATCCCACGGGCGAGATCCGCTCCGGTTTTTGGGGCGCCGCATACTTTGCCCATGACATAGAGCGGGGGCTCGCGCCAAGACGCGGGCTGGACTCTACCGGGGGAAACCTGGAGCCTCACTGGGAAACTCATTCGTCCCGAAGGAAGAGAGGGAAAAAACCCCAACGACCAGTCTCTGCTCCGCTGCAAAGAGGTGCTGCTTATCTTACACCGATTTATTGCAGCCGATTCCCCCGGGGCGGGAGAGCTCTGCCCTGGGTGCTGATGCCAGCGGGCTCTGCCGTGGTCCCATTGTTTTGCTTTGAAACGTGAAATTATTGATAAAATCTTTCAAGATGGGATGCCGAGGGGAAACGAAGTGAAAGGTGCGTGGTGTGGATTATTCAGAGTTATAAAGTCTTGAGACAAGACCACAGGTGGGCATATTTTTGACAAAGTCTCCCTTAGCATGAGCACGACTTTCCCCAGTGCCTTTCCCATACAAAATCACCCTTGTGATCGGATGGAGAAGCTGCCACAGGTTTCAGCTGGACAGAAGGAACCTAAAGTATTAGTTGGCCTTTAAATTTAAACAATTAAAATAGAGCCTAGGGAGCAAAGAATTTTAAAAAGAAAATGACATTTCTTTCCTTCTGTCTCCTCTCTGTGTGCTGGCAGATCTGCTTGAGGCTGATCATGTTGCCCAAGATTGGGTCCTTGGGATTGCAACCACTGCACAAACCTGTGCAAGAGCTGCTCGAGGCTGCACCATTGCATCACAGCCGTGAACTGCAGATGGATTTTGCAAAACTCTCCACTTTTAATTCTGTTGTTACCCCACACTCTGGTCGTCTGAGATGGCTCCTCCAAGGAGTGCATGAGCAGAAGCTTTCCAGAGGCTGGAGCAGACAGAAGATCCTAATCTCGGTGGTGAAGGGCTGGTGCTCTGAGGCTGTGCAGAAACTTGCTCGTGACCAATTGTTAGCTCAGAATTTCAGGAGTCATTAATTTCTGCTTCTCCCTGATCCCCAAAAGCTGAGCAGACCCCAAAGCAGCAAAGGCAGTCTGCCAGCTGTGTGCTCTGCCAGGGGAGCCCCTTAGTGGGGAATACAATCCTGTGGCCACCTCATCCCACAAACCATGACAAGGAGGTGTTACCGCAAGGCTGAAAATCCAGTGGTGGCTGCCGAGCCCAGAGGGGTGAGAGGAGCAGGTACACACATGAGCAGGGCAACAGGAGCTCGCCATGCCTGTGCACCTACATCTCCTGCTGCTGCTCCTGCCAGGGAGACTTGGATTTCATTTTGTCACTCTTGAGAAAAACAACTGGAGGCTGGGGGGACCTTCCTGGCAGACAGGGCTCAGTGAGGGCTGGGTGAGGCAGAAATGATGTGATGGCAGAAAGAGAGAGGACAAGGGGAAAAGCAGGAGCTGCAGGTCTGGGCACAGTCATGCCTTCAGTAGGAATTTTGCAAGTCCCTGTCTGCATAGTGTTGTTGTTGATTTTGCCATCTTTGATCCAGGTAAACAGGACTTGTGTGCACAATGAAAACAAACAAGCCAGGCTGGAAAATATCATGAGTCAATGAGGCTCTTTCGGTGCCTCCACCTTCCCTAACCCCAAGTCAGCAAATGCTCAAGTGCTTGGCAAATCCAGGGAAGAGCCCAGGACTCAGAGCCTGGGGCAGCCAGCCACCCTCTCCCGCTTAATTAAAAGACCATCAATGAAATGTTTAAATACTGGGCCATCAGCATTGCCTTATGAATATTGTACAGGCAGCACTGGAAAGCAGGTTCCCTCTGCATCTGAGCCTCCCACTGGCTGCGAGGGATCCTCCCAAATTAAACGTGGGGGTAAGCAAGACACTGTTTATCACTGATTATCACTTGCTGCAGGTAGCAGCTCATTCCCTGTGCTCCTCCTCACCTCTTTCCTAGAGATACCATCAGCCAGAGCTTACACTTTGGTACAGCCCAGATCTTTCATCTGCAGCCATCTCTCGAGGTGACTCAAAGTTTGTTTCTTTCTTAATTTTTTCTGCATCGGGCTGATAAAAAAAAAGAAGAAATCTAAAACCCATTCTCTTTTTGCATTTTACTTTAGCTGGATCACTTCCTACATTAGATTGAAGGCTGGAATTGATGATTTGGAGGTCTTTTCTGACTCTAATGATTCAATGATGCTGTTATTTTTATGATGTAGCACTCAAGATTTCTGACATCAAGACAAATGCTGGCAAATTTCCAGGAGCCCCAGAGGTGCAGGGCATGTTCAAAGCCACCCAGGATGTCTTCTGGTGTGAATGGGAGGAGGCTGGGGCGGAGGCAGCTTTTCCTGAACACCACCTCTGTGCTCCCTCAGCTCCTCCCTCAACTCTGCCCCTCAGTACCTCACTCACCTCTGCAGCCTGGATGCTCACAAAATTAAATTTATATTTTTAATGGAGCACAAACCAGTCACACACCATGTAGGTGGGTTAAATTTCGTTCCTGCAGTCTTCATCCCCTTCTCAAAACGTGCTCACCCTCTCCCTGGTTTAGCCAGGGCGACCTAATAGCTCTGAGCAGCATTTCATGGTTGGACTTGATAAACTTAAATTTGATGAACTTAAGCCTGAAGAACTAACCTTAACAACTCTTTGATTCTATAATTGCTTATAAACCTCTCTTTTTACTCTTCATTTTTTTTTTACCTCCAAGGACAGGAAGATCAAGCACACGCTTCTCATCATTAACCCTTTCCTGTCTATCTGCGGGTGAAAACTCTGCTGCTCCCCACTCCCTGGAGAGGCAGCAGTGACTTCTTAGTCCTGCTGAGCCTGTGAGGCACCATAGGGGAGATCCAGGAAAATATGGGAGTATTGGGATGGAGATTCAAGATGCCAAGAGGAAAAAGAGACTAGAGACTGCCCCAAGGAACCAGGGGTGGTGTCACCCCAAAGGCTGCTCCCCTCCCCAGGGGTGTGTAGAATTATTTCCCTCACAGGATGGTTCTGGCATCCAAATGGGTTAATGGCTTTTTTTTATTATTATTATTATTACTTCAAAGTAATCATGGGTATTGGGTATTTGAGAACCTACAAAGAGAGCTCAGCCCCTGCATACATTTTAAATTATATGCTGTGTTAAATGAACACAAGACACTGAGCGATTTCTCATCTCTGGGTGGTTTTAAATAGACAATAAAAACCCCCAAGATAGTAGATAACATTTTATTGCAGAATATAAATTAATCTCTGTTTAGCTAAGCAGAAAAGATACCACCCAAAAATTAAATGCTGGGCATCTAAGAAGCAACAGAATTATTAAACAACATAACTAATAATAAGGATGTCCCACAGAATTATCTCTGTTTTCATCATATGCAGCTCTTTGATTATTCAACTGTTTTATTTTCTTGCTTGAAAAAAACCCCAACATAATTTTATTTAGTTATTTCCATATTAAAATATAATATTGCCTTGCCCACAAAAGAAATTAATTTATTTTAATGCATTGCTGAAATTAAGTTTCATTATATTTCTACCCTGAAAGTACCATGTGTAAAAGTAGGAAAACTCCAGGGGAAAGAGACCAATAGAACTGGTCTTTTATTTGCAATATTTTCTTCATGCTTCAGAACATTTTTGCCATTTTCAATGGAAATGTTTATCTGTTCATTTTATGAAGAGGCATTAATTGTAACGATTTTAACATTTTTAATAATAATAACTTATTTTAATATTTTCTTTTAAAATTAAATTATTTTAAGCGCAGATTAATGTAAAACTTACCTAACCTACCATGACTTTCTATAGTGAAACCATGTTACAAAGGATGCATCAGTCAATTGACCAGAGAACTGTATTGATCATTCTTTTTTTGTTTTTCAGACTAACAGGATATTTTGGTGTTTTCTCTGCTTCCTTTAGAAAAATCCTGGAGTTTTCTAATTTAGGATTTTTAAGAGAATATCCAGGAAGTGGAATTAAACCTATTACATTTTCCAATAGGCTTCTGCAGAAGCTTTGTGAAAATCTGTCCTGTACATGAATTGTTCACAAAGTTAATTTTCCTCTGAGCGTAACAAGGATTTATTTATCTGAAAATGGGCATCAGGCTTTGCCTTGAGATAGATCCAATTTCCACTTCATACTACGAGAGTAAATCAGGTGTAACTGCTGCACCCAGTGGGGCTGTGTTTGTGTAAAGTCACTGTGAGGAACACTGGAGGGTGAGTGCGTCAGAAATGCAGCTTTTCTTAACAGCAATCCAACTGGAAAACTGATTTTCTCTGATTTACTCCCTGGAATTTGAACCCCTTTATTTTTAAAACCCCCCTGCTATTTGCAGCCTCCAAATTTCCAGCCAGCACTCACTCCTGGGACGTTCCCCACAGCAGTGCTGGGGCTGTTTTTAAAGGAAGCAGATTCTGTCCTTCTGTATCCATCCCATGGGCAACCAGGGCCATGGCTGAAAACTCTGAGCCATTTGAATCACATGGCACAAGGAGTAACCAAATTATGAATTGTGGAGGAGCAGTGGTGACAGCAGTGGCTCCTATCCCCAGAGGAGTTGATCCTATTCCATTAAAAAAAAAATAAAGGAATATGTGGCATTTTGTATAGTTTTATTAACACACTGTTTTTTCCCAGTTGCATAAATTGATTTGTAGATGTAAGTGAGGAGCCTTAAAAATTTCTTAAAAGTTTAAAGAGTCTTAAAAATAAAAAAAACTTTAAAACTTGCCTTCCTCCCTTCTGATACTGGAGTACTGTCCTTACACAGCACTAACAGCCTTGGTTAGGATTATGATCATTGGGATTAAAGCTCTTAGAGGTCTTTTCCAACCTAAATGAGTCCCTGATTCAATGATTCTTGGAATAATGTCTGGAAAACCCAACTATGAAATGTGATGCCAGTGTCCCAGGAGCTGAAAAAGATAATCCTTGAACGCCCCAACCTGATTAGGTCACAGTGGTTTTCAGGAACTGTTTGCAGGACTGGTAAGATTTGCTTAAAGTATTCTTTTGATTTTAAATTTATAATGTCAAAACTACTTGCTCAAATGAAAGGAAAACAAAATCATACTTTTCTGTAGGATCAGGCAACATTTTCCCATGGCAGTTTTATTTTATGTATTTTATATGTTATCTATATTCACAGAGTAATAGAATACCCTGAGTTGGAAGGGACCCACATTCAATTTAATATTTAATATTTCTTATGTATTTCATATATTCAGTATATCATATTATAAATAAATATTTATATAATATAATAAATATATTACTTAAGGTTGCATCAGAATGGGAAATATGAACTTCAACATACTGCATTACAGAAAGTTTTAATAATCTGAAAAATAAAAGTGTAAACCTAATGTTTTTTAATTAGTTTTCT
>VZTN01037825.1:9942-34199 GCA_013400515.1 Erpornis zantholeuca | reverse complement strand
TTTTTTTTTTTTTTTTTTTTTTTTTGCAAGTAAATTAGTAACTTTTCAACCTGCCATGCATTTTTCCCATTGACTCTTGTGTTTCCTGATTGCAGCCATGACCAGGGTCAGAAACAATAAAATTCAATGAGAAGGGACAATTCCTAGAGCATTCTGAGTCAACATTCTCTGCCTCAGAGGTTGGGATCACTCAAATAAAGATCAGGACGATATCAGAACTTTCACTTCTTTATCCAAACAGCCAAGGCTTTTCCAGCTGCCCCATCACAGCTCCATAATCATAGGAGTTCTATCAGTGACGCTCATTCCTATTTCACAGGCTATAATAAACACAGCAAAAATTAGATGAGGTTCCATTTGAGGTTAAATGTTTCCATGAGAGAAGAATTTCTGTTTATAACAAGAAAGAAAGAAAAAAAAGGAAAAAAAAAAAAAAGACTACTGCTCTATTTTTAAAACCTAATTTAGAGCTGGTATCCAAAATATCAGTCACAACGGAGCATGAAGGAGGCAGGATCATGCTCCCTTCTCCAGAGTTTTTCACAGACATGAGGGCACCGGGAGCCCCGCTGGGCAGGGCTGAGCAGAAGGAGCTGCCAGCCTTTGTCTTGCTCACATTGCAGGTGGTTCCATTGTGCCATCCCCAGCGACTCCCATAGCAACAGATTTCCCTGCCCTGCCCAGGGTGGGCTCCCTCCGTGTGCCGCGTTCTGGTTTGTCCCAAAAAATTGACGTTGTCCCACAGAAAAGGTAGTGCATCCCTCCCTGCTCCCTCACAAGGGATTTGGGGTCCAGCTCTGGGAGCACCCGGCAGCACCATGGGGAAGGTGGGATGGCACTTCTGGGGTGTCCCTGCACACAAGGAGAGGAGGGGAAAGACAAGGAGGGGAAGTGATAACACAGAGGTTGGGAAGGATGAGCCTGCGCTGCCAGGGAGCTCCCCAGGGCTGTGGGCACTTGGGAATGAGCAACACCTGCAACACCCCTTCACAAAGGGGTGAAGGCTCTAACCCCAGTACTGCTTTGTGCAGCAGCAAACTTTGCCATTTGTTAGTTCAAACAAGTGCTTAGACACACATCCCAATAACTGCCCCAAAGCCTGTGGCTGGGAGCAGGAGGTCAGCAGGATCCTGACGGGGAAAACGATGCTGTTGCACAGCACAGGGAAAGCAGGAGCCAAGAGTTGTCACTAACTGTCCCTTAGGGTGTGATGAACAAAGGGACCAGCCCACACCACCCCTGCTGCACTGACCCTCCCAGGGACCCTGAAGGGTGAGAGAGAAATGCATTAGTCTTGGTCTGCAGCTTGGCAGCAGCAGCAGCACACTGACAGGTGATTTTCCCCAAGGTCCTACTAAAAGTCCAAGAAAAAGGTTGAACAAACCTCTGGGGCTGTTCAGCACCATGATCACCTGCTCTTCTCCCTGCCTTGAGCTGGCGGTTGCATTTCCTGCCCTCTCCTTGACTTCAGTGGATTTTTAGGGCACTCAGGGAGGAAAACTTCCATAATTACAGGCACTGATGTGTTAAGAGCTCTCCAAATGCTTTCCTCTGGTTTTGCATCGGAGCAAGCAGGCATGCATAGTCTCTTTTTTTCCTAAATCATGCGGTTATTTGGAAGTTAAGTGTTTCTGCCTACGGAGCTGCTCATCCTGTTTTTATGCTGTGCTGTTTTTGAGCCATAGGCTGCAGTCTCTTGTCAGTAAGAAAACAATGGAATGACTTGCTTTTGTTCCTTTTCAGACACAGAACAGGAACGTAGTGCACTACAAAGTGCCTTTTAGAAACATGGCTTTGCTTGTGGAAGAGGGTCATTAACATGCTTCAAGGCCAGGCTGGATGAGGCTTTAAAAACCCTGGTCTAGGGGAAGGCCCCTGGCCCATGACGGGGATTAGAGATGAGCTTTGAGGTCCCTTCCAACATAAATCATTCTGGGATTTTATGACTCTCTGGCTTAGAAAATTCAAGCAAAAAGCAGGGGCTGGTTTTAACCTTCCTGGGATGGACGGAGAGGTGTCCTGGGCAACCCAGCAGGTCCCATCATGACGAGGAAGATCTGCTGCTGCCAGGAACTGCAGGACAGAGCCCAGGCCATGGCACAGATTCCCTTGCCGCTCTGCAGACGTGTCAGACATGAGGTTTAAATTCATCCTCTGCAGGAAAAACCTACATTAGTGCAGCTGGAAACCACCTTTTCATTGAGGAATGAAGAAATCTCAGATAGCTCCAGCAACCTGACCCTGCAAAAAGCTGCAGTGGAAGGTCCTCAGGGGGAAGTGGGGAGGAGGCCCCATCCCTCAAGCCGTGGCTGTCAGTCCCACGTGGTTTTGCCGATGGCTTTTGGGGAAACCGCAGTGCTGGTTATCGAGCGCTCGCATTAAAGTCTCCAGTTCCGGAAGTTTTGCTGTCGTGGAGCCAGATAAGCTCAGAAACGTGAAGCCAAGGAGTCAGAATCAAACAAGCAGTAAGTGCCTTTGAGAGCTGGCAACCTGGAAACCCTGTCCCTGGAGACAAATGGTGAAGTTCCTTTCCACTGAGGAGGAGCAGAACAATGGGGCTGAGGGGGAACTTGGGATTTTTCAGCCCAAAGGTAGCAGCAGCAAGAAAATCAATAAATTTAATATCCCAGGCAGTGTGTTGCCATTCGTCCTTCCAGAAAGACACAGCTAAAAGAGACTAACGTGTGTCAAAGGCTGAAAAAAATCAGGAATTACAGGTGCTAAGGCTTCCTTCTAGGAAAATAAAGCCTATTCGGCAAAGGAAAGGTTTCCAGACAGGATGTAGCTACCTGTGCAAACAGGCAGTGAGATGAGGAAGGCAGGGAGGGATTTGGGATATCTGAGCAATATTTAAATCTCATTAGATGTGGCTTTGTTTTAAACAAGAGAAGCAACTGGAAAAGTTACACCCACCCTCCCCAGTATTGGCACTGGAGAGATCCCATCTGTTCTGCACAGCACCCCCTAACTCCTCCATGCTGGCTGAGGGCTCAGGCCCCCCAATCCATTTCCCCCCAAAAAACCCCATGCACAAGCTCTTTTCCCTCTCATCTCCCAGTGCCCACCAGCACATGTTGGGGCTGGATCCCGGGCTCCCATCAGGCCTGGCAGAATGGGAATCTCCTATGGACAGATTTTACATTTCCAGGTGAAAAGGTTTGACAAGGAGAGAAACAGAAAGATCCCCAGCAATTTCTTCAGTTTAACAACTTTTTAATTGGATGGCACTGATTATTTCAGTGATGAAGCGTATTTGGAATATGGAGACAACACAAAGGCATGAATGAAGATTAACTCTTGCTTCCAACCCCAGAAAATGTTAAAAAGAGTTACCAGAATATTTGAAAATATTTTTAATAGTTTGGAACAACTAAATTTAGCTAAGCTGCAGATAGGCCTCTCTTTATTACAGCCAGAGTTACTATGGCAACATGCTACAATTATTTATCGCCTTGACGATCCACTGGAGATTTTTTAAATGCATTATCTATTTTTGTTTGCATTGTCATTCCTGCCAGGGGAGGGAAGACACCAATTTGGTGCTCTGTGAAATGGTCAACATTTCACCCCAGCCATGGCAGGGTGGAGACCGGGGGAGATTTTAAATTGAGCGGTAGGAAAAGCCAAGGAACAACCTCTCAGGATTATTTTTTTCCCCTTTTTTAGTCTAAAATAGGTTACTGTTTCTAACTGACAAGTGAATAAGAGCTCGTTCTTTGCCAGTCTTCCTCCTGACTGCTCTTTGATAATCTGAGATACCAGAAACAAATGGGAATGAATGAGTTCTGCAACACCCAGGAACTGTTATTATCTCTGCCACGGAGAGAGGGAAATGCGGACGAGCTATATTAGGCAACTTCTCTAAGGTCACATCAGCAGGCAGTGATAAGGACGTGATTAGGACCTGCTTCCTTGGCCACATCCTCCAGTGTGGCAGCAGCATCACGATTCCAGTCCCGCTGTCACAAGTGCTCTGCATCTTTATTATACACACCAGGTCAGGGGAAATTGGAAAAGCCTGTCAATCCCTGGGTTGCAGGAACAAGGGAGGGATATCTGCAAAGTGCTGCCACTGCATTTGTTTGGCCGTGACAGTAGAGGAGCTCCACCAGCTCACTGACACTTGGAGGGCATTTTTTGGGTGCAGGATGGGTTTCACTGCCCTCAGTCAGCCCACACCAGTGTTCCAGGTGCTCCAAGCTGGAGATGTCTCACCCTGGCAGAGATGAAGCAGACCTCCCTCCATCCCAGGACACAGTGTGTGGGCAGCCCTGTCTCGAAGCACACCACCATTCCCTGTACCCTCTGAAGGATGATGCTTGAGTGGAGCGGACGTGCTTGAGGAAAGGTTGGTGGATATTGTTCTGACACATCCGAATAAAGCTCTGCTGGTCTTGTCCAGAGTGATGGTTAAGTAATCCTAAGGAGGACATGGAAAGAGCTCCCTTTGTGACTCTCTGACTAATGAAAAGCCCTTTATATAATCCTGCAATCAACTGCATGGGGCTGCTGGGACGGATAATTGGGCTACGAACGGGCTTCATTTATGGGACATTATGTAATTTACCGTTCTGTCATCATACGTCCCAAAATCGTGACTCTTTCTCCAAGGCTCACATTTCCAGGGATACAAGTAATGATCAGGGCTTGGCCCTTCACATCTTAGATCATGAACAGGATGCTTACAGGTGCAGCTGGTTTGGATTGAACCCAACTCCCCAGTGTGCTCAAGAGAGCAAGAGGCAGCTCCTGGTGGAACTGTCCAGATTTTGGCTCCTGTGCAGCACATGTAGATGCAAGACCCTTCTTAGACAGGGTTGTTGGTCCAAGCAGCACATCTCATGAAAGCAGCCATGGGACTTCTGTTCCTGAGGGAAGCCAGGTAGACATTGCCGGAGTATCTCTATTTATGAGATTATTTCCAGTAGTCTTCAAGAGCTCTGGCTGTAAACCAGAGCCAGGCTAAAGAATATAAAAGCCAAGAGAGGCTTCCTTGCCAGGCCTGTTCCCGAGGTGGCAGTTTCCCACCCTGGACACATGCTGTGGCACAGACACTTGCTCTGTCAGAGCTGTGCGTGGTCCTACCTGCAGATCGCCACGTCACATTCCATGATAAATCAGCAGAGGTGCATGGCTGGAGCAAAGGCCAGAGCACTTCTGCTGTCATGTCAATAGTCCCTGAGTGAAGTGAGTTTGGGAATTTCTGCTTTAGACGAGAGACATTGACAGTCATTGATTTAATACTTTTCCTTTACCTTCCAAGGTGGAGCCAGTGCTGTGTAGATCCACTCTTTTTTTCCCCGACTAAATGAAGCACAGGTCCGAGTACGAAATCCTCTGGTGTCTGCTGATAAAAGCCTCAGAGATGTTTGCACAAAGCCTGAGCACAACCAGCTCCGTGGCAGGAGCGCTTGGTGGGTAATGGCTGGGTTACACTGAAAACCAATCTGTTCTCCATCTGGCAGTGGGAATATCACTGGAAGGAAAAGAAAGAGGAAGGATCAAGAACTGTTAAGACCTCCAGAGTTCATTGCTGCCTCAAATGTCCACGAACAGAGAGAACAGGAGCATCTGCCAGCATGGTTTGAGGTGCTGAGGATATGGGAGGTGAGCTGAAGAGATTGGGTTTTCCCTGATTCTGCAGGTTTGTAACCTGGATGGGGACAAGGTGAGCCTCTGATGTTAATGCCCAGTGGGGCACGAGGGCCCTTTTGCAATGCACACCACGACCTGACAGCAGCAGCACAGCCCCAAGGAAATGGGGCTCAGCAAGTCCCTTTGCCCCCCAGGTTTCTGTGTTCCTCTGTGGGAGCTGCAGATGTAGGCAGATTACATTCGATGTGGTTTTTAGGATGAGAAAAGTTTGAGGAATTAGGTCCTTTCACTGCAAATATGCAAAGTAAAGGCAGTTTCTCTCTCCAGCTACAAAAAAAGGGCGAAATTGCAACAGGGAGGTGGAAACATGTATATATTCGGTGATTATTCACAGGTCACTCACACACCAAAGTGTTTTCTTGCTCAGACTATTTACTGATGTGAAAAACAAAATCCTGCTTGTAAAATCAGACACACAGTTTGGAAAGGTGTTTGGTGTTTTCTGAGAATGAAATCTTGTTGGTATACAAATCCAGTCCTTGCAAAGACTATAGTATGGAATGCAGGAGGACAGATTTGGTTTTAGGCCAGGTCTATGGGATTACAACGAGCCTCTGATGTTTCCCAAGTGATGAATTATTTCAAGGAACAACCTGGGCAATAGCAGCCCCTGTGTCATGGTGGCAGGGTGAGAGAGGAAGACTTTTAAATGTTAATTAGCAGGGAAGAGCTGTCTTGCAGACTAACCACAAAGATCTCCGGTGATGGCAGAAGGCAAAGGAGAGCAACAGAGCATTTCATTTGTAATGCATGGTTTTATTTCACCTTGGAGATCCTCTCATTGATGGGTTTGGCAGGCAGATAATGAGATTGCATTGCTGTAGAGTCCCTGACTGCAAGGTGCTTAAGCACAAAAGGAAGCCCCTGGGAAACCTCCTGGCAGGGGGCAGGAAGCCTGGCACCGGACAGGAATCATGGGAAGAGGTAGTGGGGGAAAAGTTGTACCTGCAAGCAGGTGAGAAAGAGCAAAGGCTGATGGTGCCCAGTCCCAACTTTGCAAGGGGAGAATGAAGTGGCAGAGGGAGGATGAGGTGATGCTACAAAGGTAAGAAAAAGGTTGAGCTGGGTGATGGAGACTGTTTGAGTTCAAGTGCTCCTTTCCATTGCTTCTTTTTTTCGTGTGGACTTCTCCTAAGCAAATCTGTGCCATTGCCATCAATCTGGGAGCAGTTTCCAGTCCTCCAGCCCTCCCCATCACCTTTTTTCTAAAGTGGACAGAGGTGCTGTGTCTCTCCCATGTGGAAAAGGGATTGGGAACTGTGGCCAAACCAGGGGCACAGTTCCCCTCTGCCCTGCCCCAGTGTCGCACTCTGCTCTGAGGAGAATGGATAGGGAATGTTGGACCTCGAAGCAGTTACAGCTCTCGAGCTACACAGGGTTTTACTGGAAAGGTGATGTGCCAAGTGCCACTGGCAACTGCTCAGGGCAGAGCTCCATCCCACTGCTCTATTTGGGTTCCTCCACTAGGTCAAGGTGATCACCTCTGCCCAGGCTGCCCCATGAAGAACACCAGTGGAGTGTGGGATAGTGCCATCTCTCCCCCTGAGCCAGAGGAAATATCTCTGTCTTTGCCTGGGTTGCAAAAAACACCTATCTCCAGGCCCTCCTAAACTGGAGTGACTCCACTCCGTTAGGAATTACTTCATTGACATTGGAAGGGCAAAACACAGTGTCAGCAACAAGAATGAAGCCAAATGTTGATGCCTGAATCTTTCCCTCTAATTAACCTTAAATTAAAAAAAAAAATAAAAATAAACCATGGGCAGAGGCACCAAATGATAACATGTGCTGGGCTGGTGTGACCAGTCCCTGCATTTATTTGCTGCAGAGACAGGTGACTGCAGCCGCTGCATTTTGCTCAATTACACAGAATTTTTAAAGTGTTTTGGATCTCAGGATGAAAAGTGCTGTGCAACAGTAACATTTCTTTTTGCATCTGTCTGTCTGTCCATCTCCAGAGCACGGTCTGAGTGTGCTTATTTCTGCAGTTAAGGGCAACTGCAGTTACAGCACTCCCGCACATTAACACTATTTCCAAGTCCCTCCTGACTTCCTTTTTCGTCCTTCTTCAGGGCTATGTTTAGATTCCAATTTCCAATCTCCTGGACTGAGATTGTTATTAAAATGCAGCACTGGTAATGCTCCATGTATCCCAGCCACAACAAACCACTGCAGGCAGGAGCAGCACTGGAGAGAGGAGGGTTTGGAGTGACCACACAGTGTTTAGGCTTTAAAAAACAGCCAGTTTTTCTTTGTATAGATCTAAAGACTATTCCCACGTACTATAGAAAAACATGGCAATGGGGAAGTGAGGGATAAGAGTATGATCTGCAGAACCAAACAGAAGGGCTATAATTAATCAGGTAATTGCAGTATTTGCATGGAGTGTCTGTAAATATTACCTCTAGTTCTAAGTACGGTACTTTGGACCACGTATCTTATCGTGGAACAACCCATCAAATAGCAAACACATCCACTTGACTGGAATATAATGAATATTAGGTCAGCCAAATTCAAACTGACTAAATTAATTTGTAGTTGTGTACCAAGTGATGTTGTGCGATAATTTAATGAAACCCTTCAAATAAATATCGGCTGGGGAACAATGCAGAGGAGCAAGCGGAGTGTGCAGGGAAGGATTACTGGGGTGGTGTGGTTACAGAAGGAGGTCCTGGAGAGCAAACAGAACTGAGGGGGAATCTCACAGAGTACAGAGGAGGATGTGAGAGCTGAGCAGGGACCATGGCAGTGCTCTGCAGAGAGCCTTGGACCTCAGAGCTGCTCCTGAAGGAGCTTAGTTAGGACACCCAGGGCTGGGCTCAGCCCTCCGTAGTGAGCGTGACGCAGGCGGAGGCTCCGTGGGTGGCCCTTGGCCCCTGTGGGGTTGCCCCGACGACGCGTTGTGCCGCTCCCCAGGAGAGCTGCTGGCTGATGGGAGGGCGATTTGGAGCAGTGTGACAAACGACGTCTCAGTCCTGTGAGAAATGCAGAGGCAAGCGAAGGGGTTTGAGTCCTCCTTTAAATGTTTTGGTTCCTCAGTCAGATCATCTATGGACTCTGAAAAACAAAACGCTGTTTCTGCCTTTTTTATATCCCTCCGGATCCTTTTTTTGTTTGGGCAAGGGCAAAATAATCACAGAAATAGCTCATTTGAGGAGCCACAGTATGTTGATCCCAACAGGAATCTGGGGGCAGAATGAGCCCTCTTTGAAGGGGGAGCGTGTCTGATGTGTGGCACGGGAGGGATGCTGCCCATTGCCCCAATGTACACAGGATTGGATGATATTTCCACAGAAAAGCACAGCTGAGGCACGGGGTGCTCAGAGTAGACCCTGAGCAGTGCAGTGGGGCTGGGGTCAACCTTTAGCAGCAGCAGCAGCAGCACCCGGGCCATGCAGGGATCCTATAGGAAAAACCCCAGAGCACTTGAAGTCGTTGGGGTTCTGGCCACCTCAGTGGCAGCATGGGAGCTCTGCAGGATGGAACCTCAGCAATAGGATGAGAAACCGGTGGGAAATGTTGATCCCAGCGGTGCCTTTCCCCTGCACACCCCACTGGCAGGTGGGGACCCTGGTGTGCCAGGTGCTGCTGGAGTCTCAGCCCAGCAATGCAACACTTACCCTGCAGGAAAAAAACCCCTGTCCCTGACAGGGTCCCCGTCCCTGTCCCCCATCTCTGAGCTGTCCAACCTCCCAGCACAAACCTCATTCCCACAGCAGCCAGAGCTGCTGTTCTGTGGTCGAAGGAGCAAGAGGGGGAATTCCTCTGACCAGAAAAGTCCTGGTGCTGCATTCCCACGGGAGCAGAGTAGCTAACTTAGTGATGTTGACATAAGAGATGTCCTTGAACTGGGATTATAGGACATATGCTGAATTTATTGGGAAGGGGTTTATTAATTTGCCCACATGATGTGTCACAGGACTGTCTGCTAAGTTTACATCAGCTATTCACAGTGATATCAGGTGCCCTTTATCAGATTCTGCATCAGCCACCTCGGAGTGAGACCACAGAGGAGCAACTGCTAAGGGTGAATAAAGACAGCTCCAGCGATAATGGGTGCCAGTAAATGAGAGTCATGATTGGGGTTCCATGTCAGCCCAAATCTGGGCAGAGAGGACTCAGAGACACAAGTGGTGGAAAGTTCAGGCAGGGTCATGCCAGCACAGACTGAGCAGGAGCTGCTCGGGGGCTGCAGTCAGCCACTGTGGTGACCCAGCACGTGTTCCACCAGGAGAGGCTGGAGCAGAGGCCACACAGGGCCCTTGCTCCCACTGAGGAGGCTCCACATCACCTCTGCTCCTCTGGGATGCAGAGGATGTTTGTGCACACAGATGTCAGAGGTGTTGTGCGGGTCCTTCCTGCAGCTCCAAGACTCATTGCTAGAGCAGCCAGGGGGTGGGGGAGCAGATGGCTAAGGGCAGAGGCAGGCTGGAGGCTGAGGAGTAACAAGCTCATCCTGGATGTGGGGGTCCTGGAAGGATGGGCTGCAGCAGGGGAAAAGGGGTGGAGGGGGAAAGCAAACACAGATGCAGGGATGGGCATTGCTGCAAGGCTGCAAGGCTACACTAAAGGCACCTTCTGCCACAAAGGAGGACCCAATATTAACTCTTAAACTCATTATGGAGAGAAATACCCTCCCGTATCACTATGGGATGAGATAAGCATCAGCATAGGATAAAAAAAAATTAAGCACATAAGGATAGAGAAGGAACTGAGGAGCTTTTTCTGCATGAATGCACTTACCCCACGCAATGGGGGTGTCCCTGTCCCCACACAACCCAAGGCTTCACCATCACCAGAGCTGCTGCATTTTGGCTGGTGTCTGTGGATATCCTTGGCAGCTCCAGCCTCTACATTTACCCACTTGGCAGGAGGATTTGTTGGGCAAGGCTGTAGCCACGTTCAGAAGGTGGCCCTGGGAAGCTTTCCTCCTCCTCCTTGCCTTGCTGCTCAGCTGCGGGGGCAGGGAGGGGAGAATGCTGTGGAAGGCTCTCTAAAATTTACCCTGGAGGCAGAGAGAACCACCTCTGTGCAAAGCCTGCCTGTGCCAGTCCAGGCAGAGCCCTCATGACATCAGCTCCAACCAGTTCCACAACACTGCAAGGAGACCCTACTGTGTGCCATGGAGGGAACCTGCGCCGGCTGTGGGGGATCCACACTGCAAACCAGGCAGCCTGGAACCTCAGAGGGACTCTGCTCTGTCCCCAGAGCCCATGGGACCCTGCCTGCCACCCAAATCCCTGCCAGGGCACAGGAGATGCTGCTCTGTGCATGGAGGTGATCCTCACCTCAAGCAGTACTTGGCCTAACAAAGGCTAAGATCACCTCAGGACAGCGTTTTTGGTAAATGGGAATTTTATACCAATTCAACCATTCCCTCACCCCCTAGAGAACCTGCCCCTTCTGTGTGCACCTGATTTACACCACAGTATCCATGTTGGGAACTGGTCCCCACCCTGGGAACCAGTTTAGTACCAGATCTGGTGTGCTGATGCTGCTCCGGGGGAGCCCCAGGAGTCTCAGAAGCATTGCTGGGGTTCACACGTGTGATGTTCCCCAGGCTTGCTAGTGAAGCAGCAATCCCAGGAAAGCTGTTTTCATTCCCTTCTCTAAAGGGAATTTAGCTTCTCTAAATCCTCCAAACCTTGTGTTTAAGCCTGTCATCAAGCTGACTATGGAATGGCATCGAATTAACCTGGCTGTGAGCACCTGTTTGCAAATGTGACTGTGCTGACTCTGCTTTGGGGTGTTTCCTAAACGCACTTGGGAGAGTCCAGACTCCCAGCCCATCATCCCAAAGTGGCAGGAGGCTTTGCTGGGAGCCTCCTGCCAGGGAGCAAGCCCTGCCTGGCTGTGGGCAAGGACCTACAAGCCCACAGGAGCCCGGGACAGGTGTTCCTGCTGCTCCCGCTTGTGAAGGCATTGCGAAGTGTGGGAGGGTGCTGGAGACTCTGTAATTATAGCCTGTGAATTTAAATCCCACAGTTTGCAGGAGCTCTGGGATATTTCATGCAGCGTAAGCTCAGCAACACCTTCGTGACAACATGAAGACTCATAAGTTTTTGCCTCGCTGTAGCAAGGTGCAAGCGTTCATTAACCCTCGCACCACCAGCGATGTTTTCTGTAAACGATGGGGAAAAGGACAGGGAATAAAAAGGAAAAGGTGAAGGAAAACACTCAGAGATGCCTTTAGTAGCCACAGAGCTCAGAAAGGCCTTTGAATCATAGAATCATGTAATTCTAGACTGGTTTGGGACGAGAGGCCCTTAAAGATCATCTCGTTCCACACTCCTGCCGTGGGTAGGATCACATTCCACTAGACCAGGGTGCCCAGATCCCCATCCAGCCTGGCCTTGGCTTGACTATTCCTGATTCCCTGCTTGAGTTTGTTTCTGCCTCTGAGCATGAAGCAGAAAATAAAGGGAGAGGTTCACGTTATCACTTGGAAATTTCTTCACCCAAATTAATCCCTGTTGCAAACACAGAGACACAGGTCCTGTCACTCTGCATTAACCCCCTCATCCTTATCTCTGTTTTTCAAAGCATTCCCTTGAGTTTAGAGGGGCTCTTATTGGGCTCCCAGACTGAGGGACATCATCAGGGAATGGAATCCTTCACCCTCTGGATCTCACTTTGCCTCCCACTGTGGAGAGCTGCGGTGCTCCATGGGTTGCTCACTAATATGTGCAAAGCGCTTGGGGAGGTTGATGGTTTTCCAGCCACAATTATTAGTTATGCACATTGTTTCAGCACTGACTGTTCTCTCAGCATATTTATTTAATAAAGGTATCACTCTGCACTACTTCAGGAGCCACGCTGCCCTGTGCAGGCTGTCACCTGCAGCCTCAGCAATGCTCTCCTTCCCTCTCCTGCGTGGGACACAGGCACAGCCTCATCACCCCACCAAACTGCCGGGTGGTGCTCATCACTGACAGTGTTCCTGACCTCTTTGGAACATAATGGGAGCCTTGCTGGAGTTAATTCCCACTGACTTGTGGCAGGCAACACTATGGAATTTTACCTTCAGCTACCAGAGATTTCCTTTCTCAACCTGAAATAGGCTGAGGCTCAGGCTGACCGGAATTTGGAAGTTCTTCCTTCACCCTCTTATCATAACTCATAGAGCCAACAGGCTGTTTCCTCTGGAATAATAAATATGCCTTGAAACAGAGGTTAAAATAGGGCCAGAAAGTGCTGGGAGCACTGGGGCAGGCAGTGACACGTTCGTGTTGCTCCTTCTCTTCTCTTCTATTCTCTTCTCTGTATCAGAGGCAGCTGTTCCTGCTCAAGTGCTGCCCCACTTGATGGGGATGTGGGGACTGACATTTTTGGCCCCTCCTGGGTGAGGGAAGTGTGAGGCAGGGCAGGAACCATGGTGACAAGGTCTTTCCCAACCTCCTAAAGAAACCAAGGGATGGGCTGTATCTAAGTAACATCATTGCACCACACTTTGTCCTAAGCATTTTGCTCTCCTTGTCCTCGATGGATGGGGGTGACCAGCACATGGGAAGTCTAACTGAGGAGAGACCCTTCCCCATTCCCAAAACTGCCTCTAATTTGGGTTTTTAAATTCCTAAGTCCCAGTGGAAAAGGTTTGTGAATAAAATACCCAAGTGACAGTGACAATTTACATGTACCAAAGCATCAGCTTCTCACACAGCTGCAGATTTTCTAAAAACTGGAAAAATTTAATGTCTTCACATCTCTGCTCCTATGTCAAAAACTACTGTGAAGTTCAAGAATGACTGTGGGGCAGAGGCAGACAAACTTTCCGTCCACAACCACGGAAAGAAGCAACAGCCTGTAATAGGCAGGTGAAAATGCTGGGTGAGTGATGCCTTTGAGTGAGCACATCCTTCTGTGTGGCTCTTTAATTCACCCAGGCCATGCCACAAAAATATATCTGAGCTTGACCTGCTCCTCAGCCCAGACACAAGCACTTCAGACTGGGTAGTCTTTAGAAAGAGCAGGAAAGTTGGGAGATGTTGGGAGGTTTTCTAGTGTAGCTTGATTGTACACAGCACTTCAGCAAGGATGTGTCATAGATAAATATTTTTTCCCATCATGGCTAGCTTTGCCTTTCACTGCATTCTTGAGAGCAGAGTAGCAGGTCTGAGCCTCCTGCCTGGGTGAAACTCCATTGACACACACATTGAGTTGTGAGACTTGCACAAATGAGAGCAGAGTTCGACCTCTGGCTTTGAAGTATCCTTGTCCCAACAGATTTATCACCAGGGCCACACGAAGGCCTTGAAAGAGAGGAAGCAGTTCTGTTTCACAGCCCTTTCTTCCCAAAAGTTTGTTTGCAGTTGTCCTTTTATTATTATCTTAGCTCCAGCGATTACACGTGTGGGGCCCCTCGTGCTTTGAGGGCTTTTTGCTTTGACAGAATCCCAGGGATGTTAATGGAAAGATTATTTTAAAATAAAAATCACTTGTTAAGTGGGTTTAATGTTTGTGGCCCTGGTATCAGATCTTAGTTGGCGACTCATAATTAGTCACTGCAGAAGGATGGGTGAGTGGGAGGCAAAGGGTTACGAGGGAAGGCTGGAGAAAGGAAAGATACGTATCATTAAATAAAAATGTGACCACCCATGATTACAAGTGTTTTAGTCCTCCTTTTAACAAGCACACACCGTACTTTCATTAACCCAGGCCTGCCTGAATAGCAGCCTGTCTGGCCGAGCGGGCAGTGATTTTGTAAAAGCTGGCCCTAATGACAAAGACAGGCCACCTACCCTGAACTTTTCTCTATGACTTTATTCTTCAGCAGTGCTCAAGTGTAAATAAACTTGTTTACTCCCATCGGGATGGTAATGAGAACGAAGCCTTATTTGTTTCGCCACAATGACAAAGTAATTTGCGTGTAGCCCAAGCGGGGAAGGGGGGGCTGGGGGGCAGCTCTGCTGTATGGTCCTTCCATAGGCAAAGTTGCTGCAGTCAGTGTTTTCCTTTGCTCTTCATTGTGTGCCACGGGTCAGCGAGGGAGAGCTTCCCATCCTCAAGCTCACACGTAGAGCATGGGCTGGGGAGGGAAGAGCAAAGAAAGCAGAGCAATAAGTGAAGTGAGGAGTCAGATCAGCCTATCCGGGAGGGAGAGAGTGACTAAGTGAGAGGGAAGGGGAGTTACCTGGTCAGGCTTGTGAGTCACTGTAGAGAATGTACAGAGAGGCACAACCTGGTGCTTGGTTGGGTTTTTTCCATTCAGACTGGTGTCTCTGAAGCGTTAATGAATCACAGCAACAACGCAGAAAGGACGTATGGAAGGGGAAAGGGAACTGAGGCAGGTCAGGCAGAGGGAGCAGCCAGCACCGCTGAGGGCCAGGAGCAAGGAGAGAGGCTGGAATGACATAACCAAACCAAAACAGAATTGAAGGAGGGGACGAAAAAAGTTGCCCAGACAAAATACCCCTTGGCAGGATCCTCAGCTCCAGGCTCCTCTTCCAGAGCTGGGAAGGCCAGTGTGCCTAGGAACTGGAGAGGATTTTGCAGGGGACCCACCCTATGGGAAGCAGGTAGAGGAGTGAGGGATGGGGAAACTGGAGCCCAATTCATAGATGCATTAGTGGCCAGTGCTGTGCAGTGATTCCCAGGTACAGATGGGTTTAGCAGAGTTTAGGTGTGTCTGGAGTGCAGCAGATACTTGGATGGTGCTGAGGCACTTGGTAGGGAATAGAAATGTAAAATCCCTTAGGCCCTAGCATGTTACATTCCTGAGTTCCAGACAAGTATGTGGTTTTACCCCACCACAGCATCAGGGTGCAGCCTGCTCGGAGCGGTCCCAGAGCGCTTTGCACTCACACACTCAGGAGCAGGAACTGCAGCTGCCTGGAGTGGATAAACACCCCTGATGTGGGTGTTTTAGCAGCATAAATAGTGTGTCCTAACCGAGCTTTGGGAGGGCACTCACATCCAAGGGAGCACCAGATCCCCAGTTCCCCCTGCCATGAGCCCTCACCTGGTCTGCGCTCCTGTTGCACTGAAACGCGTGGAGCCATTTCTTGTGATGAATTCCCTCCATTTTGCCTGTGTAAATCAGGCCATTGAGCTTTCCAGAATGTATTCCCTGCCTGACTGCAGCTGTGGAAGTTCTGCTCAACCTTCCATTGGTGTCGAGGTGACTCTGCAGAAGAGCTCTCCAGAAGGCCATGGGTACATGACGACCTCACTCCCTTATGCTGCTTCCACCGGGCACAGCCAACACTCACAGCTGTGACTCCAGGGCAAAACAGAAACAGTTAATCTGGGTAATAACACTTCGCTCCTCTGTAGCACCTTCTTCAAGCACCTCAAAGTGCTTTTCAAACATGAATGCGTTAAAGCTTTGCCGCCCTCCTGATGGAAGTGAAAAGGAAGGCAAAACACAGCTCAGCGATGCTATACAAGCTGGAAAACTCTCCAAATTGTTTCCATGGGGACTGAAGCGCAGCCCTCTCAGCGAACAGCGGCGGGGATCAGCCCACCCCTCCGAAATGCCAAGGGAGCAGGAGCACAGCCTTGACTGCTGGGAGAATGGAAACCGGGGAGAGCGTGAGGAAATCTGCCTGTGAAAAGACCTCCCTTCTAAAAAATGGATTTAACTCTCTGGTGAAAGATGTCTAAAAACCAAACCACTGTATCCTCCTGAGCAAGCACCTGATCCGACTCCTCTGGGAAATGAGGGTTTGCATGAAGCTTTTTAATCTGTAAGAACCAGAAAGCCCAGGCGAGGCTGCGGAGCTGCACACCCGGCTGAGCTGTAAAACCTTCCCGGTGCTCCACAACATCCCCATGACCTCGTTTTCCCAACTCACCCCAGCCAGCACAACACAACGCCCTTCCCAACACCGCCTCTGCTCTCACTCAGAAATAACAAGTGTCACCTATGAAACCTCTGGCACCACCTCACACATTTGTCCCAGGGCTTTTACCCCACGCCTGTCTCGTTTTGATGTTGTCTAGCGAGGAAAACCTGACAGAACCCAAACACAGGGAAATACAGGAACCGCGTTCCCTGCACAAGCCACCTCTGCTGCATGACTAAGGATTCAGATGCCCTCAGGCTGTAGAGGAACTGCATCAATGCCCAAAAATCACAGTATCTTGGTGCCTTTTCCTGTCTGCTTTTCCTCACACCCGCTGTGCACAGGGCTGAATTTCTGGGTTTCCAGTTCTGCACCCTCCAACCACAGAGCTGGAGCTTTCACCTGAGAGCTGAGGCTCTGTGCAGGGCACAGGAATGTTGAAAGCTTTGGTGATAGAAAAGGTCTCAGAGCAGAAACCAGGTGATCAGCATTTTTATTCTGAATGTACCAAAAAAGTGCTGCTTCAGAGGTGCTAGCAAAGGTGACTTGTTTCTCTGAGACAGACTTAATAACAGAGAAAATGGGGGCAAAAATTAACATTTGGACTCTGAACCCTGAAAAGACAAAATAACTGCATGTATTTGTTCCTCTGAATGACAGGAACTCATCACTCTGACATGGCTAAATGTTACTTCCTTATTCAGATTTGTTTCATCCAGTAAATTGGAATAATTAAAATGGTAGATCCAGCCTGGCTCACAGGCTCTCCAATACCAAACCAGAGCTAAATCTGATGAGAACCAGCAGGCAAATGAAAAGGCCAGAGAGATTATTAAAAATCACTGTAACACCATAATAAGCACTGAGATAAATGAAAATAGCACAGTACAATTTAATGGTGGGGGTCTGTTGTAAATTATTGAGTTATTTGTATTTTGGGATTGATTGCCACAATAACTGCTTTGCAGATGTTCCTGTTGTTAACCCTCAAGGCCTTGAGCAGGACAAATGGCTCAGACTATCATTTATAAAAATTACTCCTTTCAAGGCTTTTTGAGCTTGTGATTAAATATTTTCCTAAACGAGGATGGGTTAATGGTCAGTATGACTGGAATAACAAATTAAGCTCATCTCCATTAGCTGACCATCAAAATGGGCAAAGACCTGGGAGGAGGAGCATTAAGATTTGTGCTGCCAATCCTATTACTTGAAATTTAGAAAAGTCTGAGATAAAACTGGGAAAAATTTGAGAAAGCCTGTCCCACCACTGCTTTATAGAACAATGAAAATAATTGCATGGCTTGAGAAATGCATTTGCTTGTGCATGAAGAGCCTTAAAACATGTTTTCTATGCAGAAACAGTGTCCCAATCAGAATTGGAGGGCGGAATGGGATGTGGGAAATTTGGGAAAGACATTGAATCAACATACAGGCTGGAAACTTCCATTTTGAAGGTTTAACCCAAGCTGCCAGGGCTAGGAGGCAATGAGAGACCCCCGTGAGCTGCCCTTACCAGGCTCTCCTGTCCCTGTGCCACCACTTCAGCTGAGGCAGGACCACCAGCTCAGGGTCCCACCCTCTCCCAGGAGTACAGGGGCTTTAACCTTAAATAAGAATTACAGCTGATGGTCAGACATGGACAAAAGATCATGGGGACACAGGGAAACAGGATGATACAGCTGAAGTCAGAGGTGGTGCATCTGTGTGAGCAGATCTGCCACTTCTCCCTGCACAGACGCCAGGCTGACAGACAGCAGAAGAGCAGCGCTGTTGCTGAGGCTCCTCTGAATATTTTGGGACTGATTAAATTCCAAGTGCAAATGCTCTCAGCAGTTTCCTTGCAAACAACCTGCTGTTAAAAAATGTGATCAACAGCCTCTCAGGTGTGTTTTCCAGAATTTAAATAGCCCAGATGCGGTGCTGCCCTTCACCAACCCCCAAACTGGGGCAGCCAAAATATGGGTGGGAGGACAGGAGGAAGAGGCTGGAGGCCAAAACAGTGTAGAAGGCTAAAAAGAGGTGAGAGGATGGAAACCAGCTCAAGTAGGGTGCCAGGCTAAAAACAGGGTTGCAGGCAGAAAAAAAAAAAAAAAAGACAGCAAAAGGAAAAGAGTACTGCAGTCTCAGAAGGGGAGGGAGGTTCAAAAATGATGGGAGGTTCAAAAAGGGGTGTAAGAGGAGTGTCCAGCTGTAAAAGGGGGTGTCAGGCCAAAAATTAGAGTGTCAGGCCAAAAAGAGCAGTGGGAGTTTAGGAAGGGTTGTGAGGCACAAAAGGGATTGGAGGCTGGTGGGGGGTGGGAGGCTGAATAGTGGGGTGGGAGGCCAGAACAGGAGGGTGGGACACCAGAGGGCCAAAGATGGGTGGGAAGCCAAAAGACAGTGGGAGGCCTGGAGGCAGTGGGAGCTTACAAAAGAATTGGAGACCAGGAGCGGTTGGGGTTCCAGGGAGAGTGAATGGGAGACCAAAAAGTAGTGGGAGGTTGGGAGGAGTGAGACACTGGCAGAGGGTGGGAGGTCGAAGAAGACCAGGAGACCAAGAAGAAGTGGGAGGGGGACAGAGGTGTCCTCCAAGAAGACTGCAAGTGCCATCTTTTCCAATGGCTCCTGTGTTGCAGCAAGGAACATTTGTCATTCACGCTAAAACTGAGGGATATAAATCAGAAAAAAAAAAAAAAAAAAGAAAGAAAAAACTCAAATGAAGTAAGAATGAATCTCAACTCCCACTTCCAGCATCCAAAACCAGTGAAGGAGGGCATCACATTAGATCAGGACCCAGCAACAGCCACGATGCTGCTCAGCCCCGGTGACATCAAACAAAACCGGAGGGGCTGGCGGGAGAGGTGCTTCTGATGGCATTTATGGGCCTCTCGGCTATCGGGAGGAGCAATCTCCTCGTAAAAGCCCAGTGAAACCCTATAGCAACACCCTGCGATAACCACATGAAAGGCCGGGTCCTGCCCGGTGGCCTTTTGTCGGGGAGCTGCCGGAGCAGCGTGGAATGTCGCACGCAGGAGCCAAGCAGCGCAGGTTGCGTCCTCGCTCCTCCCCGGGCTGCTCCTGGAGAAAACAGGGTATTTAAGCAGGCGGAACAAAGCTATTTATATCCTAAAGTGTTCTTTTACGCTTGGGAGATGAGACTGTAGCCTCGGCATCAAAGATAACTTCATAATAGCCTTTTAGTGGAAATAACCCTTATTTACAAGAAAGTCCTGTCGCTAGGCTGAGATGTAAAACAGGAGCAGTAGGTATTATTCATAATGCACTGGAAGAGTTTATTCCATACATGGCCTTTTCATAGGCCACTAAAAGCAGCAATTTCAGGTTAGAAATCGTAGAGAATATCTTGGACCCATTGAATTCAGCACAACCAATTTCCTTAGCTGCATTAAGAAGAACAACTTAGCTTATGAAAGCCCAGCAGATTTTTTGATCTAATTTCTTTTTTATCATTTATTCTGTTTTGATTACTTTCTGTAGAGCTGGACAGTGCAAGCAGGTTGGTGTCTTTTCTGTTCCTGGATAATTTAACTGTACCATTCCTACGCCTAAGAACACTGAAGACAGCTACATGTTCTTTCAATTTCTTAAAAATAAAATAAAATAAAATACCCACAACAAAAAGCAACAAAACCATATGGCCTTTATCCCCAGCCCCTAACTAGTTACATTAATTCTCTATGTTCTCCTCATGACTTTTCTAAACTGACCAAAACTGGGGCACTTAAATTATCTTGTGTTGTTCCTTCAAGGAGAGAAATGCTGTCCAGAGAAAAGAAGTATAAATACCATAGATGGAGTAAGTTATTGCAACATCACCATCATTTTATCTCTGTGGTATTACCCATCTTTGTTCCTCCCTTCTTTCTTTGCATTCAAGTACAAGAGCAGAGTTTCGTATTTAAAAAAAAAAAAAAGATTCGGTTTAAACTTAATTAGCACAGGAACTAATCCAGAAGACAAGGAATGCCAACAGTTATGTAGCAAATATGCCACATAGTAGATACCTCACAGGTCCAACCAAATGTGCCACATAATACACCTTTTTTAAGTAGCTAAAGTGTATATTTTTATTACTTTTGCACTGCTGCAGCCAGGTTCTCAAGTTAAGAAGACAAGGAAACACTAAAATCTGTGTGGTTTGGTTGGAGAGTGTTTGCAACCTCAGACACGGAGCAAAAGTTACGTAAAAGGCCAGGCACAAAATTCTCCTGAGTAAAATGCACCATCTAGAGGTGCCCACTGCTTCTGCAAGTCCTCCTCAATAAAATGCAGGCAGAAGTGACTAAACTGCTCACTGAGAAGGAAAATCACCTTGATAGAGCCGACAAAGTGCCTTAATCAGAACCTCTGCATTCTTTGAAATGAATACTTCTGAGGGAGTTTCTAAAAAAAGGCCCTTCTGCACCAAGTCAAATAAGGCTCCTGTTTTCAAAGGCCACTCAGAAAGAGAACCAGGTCACTGCTCGTGCCTTGAACATCTGAAGGTCACAGGAGGATGTGCTTTGCTCTGGGGGCTGTGGCAGGTAGGGATGCACAGATGCCTCTGCCGACATACTCTTGCTTTCAGGTTATACCTCTGCAAAGATTTATCCAAAGGGGTGCATATATGATAGGATGGTATATAGGGAACTGATCTTCCTAAAATTGAGAATAAATCCATAAACTGTGAAACTCCCAATGAAGTCAGAAAGGATACTGTAGGTGTTGCAGGGATTGTAGGAGTGGCAAAGCATTCCCCTGGTCTGGAAGCAGAGAGAAGCCTCTGTTCCAGCCCATGGAGAATCATTCCCTGCCCTGGTGACATTTCAGCCAGTTTTTTAGGGTCCCCAGGCTTTGTAGAGCCCCAGAAAGAGGATGCAGAGAGCCTTTCCTAGTATTGGGGATGTAGCTGATATTCATTAAATAATGAATCACTGGTGTTTGGTTTACTTTCTCTATTATAAAGCAGTGTGGCCATGAAAGCCAAAAGGTGAGGATGGGAAGTACCGTGCTTCGTACTCCCTCCCACCCACTGCAGAAGGATATTCCTCCACTGATCTAATTGCAGGAACTGTCTGTAAACAAAAACCTGTTTTGAAACTCCCATATAAATAGCAATCACAACATCTTGCACCATTTTAATGAACCCTGTTTTCTTTGCATCAATCCATCTCAGGAATGTCGGAACCAGAACATTTCCCCAGTGACAGCCTCATCCTTTAAACTCCACAGATGAGAGAGCAGGCAGAACAAGCTGTGCTGAGGCAGGATTAAGAGTTACCAGGGTGACACTTTGTTGATTGGAGGATGCTGACAAGGAGCCTCGCAAAAGCACAAGATCTTCACTGGAGCTGAAGCGACACAGAGACCCAATTTGCCTCAGCTGTCACTGAAGTGGCAAAGAAGATTGTAAATTCCCCCTCCCCAGATCTTTGATACTATTACCTGTGCATTACAGATTAATTCCTAGGGGCAGGATGTGGCCCCTGGCACCAGGGATTTACCTTGAGAAGAGGGATGCTTCATGCCTCTACTGTGGAAGTGCTGAAGGTCTTCACTTTCCCTTCTATCAAGGTCTCCAACATGTTTCTTCCCACAGAGAAGGAGAAATAACTGTGGCAGCAAAAAACCCTTTAGCAGTTTTTAATTTGCCCACTGTTGGTTCCCTACGTCAGGTTTCTTTCCCTTTTTCTGCAGGTGCAAATGAATTCATTAAAATTTTCAGGGAGAAGAACTCTGGTGATTCACTGGGCATTTCAGGTGTCCACATATTTGCACCAATCAGGCAATTCTCGATGGTCCACTGAATGCTGGAACTCAGTAACAAAACTTCAAGATCTGTCTCAGAAATGACTTGCCTAAACTTTGCCCCTTTAAGCATTCCCTGCCCTAGTCCACAAATTCCATGCTCAATTCCAGATCCAGGCCCAGGATTAGCAGACACCATACACAGCCCACAGACAAGTAGATACCCCAGCCTGGAAAGCTGTCTCTCACATCTAAAAAGATTTATTTATGGTGTTTTTCCAAGAAAGTTAAAAGCAGAGATTCAGCATTTACTGTTCTCAATGACGAAATAATAAAAAGTTATGAATACAGTTGCAGCAAGAAAGCAGTCAAATTATCAGTAAGAGATGACAAGGCGCTGAGAGCTGGACATTTGGCCGGACACCCACAGTGGACCCCTGGGAGCTTGTTTAGTCCAGCCGCCTGGCTCCGGCCAGTGCAGCAGCGCCGCTCTGTGTGGACATCAGTGTCACTCGGGGTTTTTAGGACAAGAGTGACATCAAAAGGAAAAAAAGCCTTTAAACCACAGGAAGGTACCTCTTCCCAGAAGCATAGTGGTTTCCCTCATAAAAGAACAGCAGGTGTTAGAGTGTCACTAAGGGACTTGACTTTGACCACAGAGCCAAGAAAACGTAAGTGCCTTTAGTAAATCGCAGTTTCTCAGTGACCTCTGACGGAGCAAATCTGCCAAGGCTAAATTGGCTGACTTTTAGGCCAAAGCCAATAATTTATCTGTGTTGGTTAGGCTCAAATCCTGGAGGCTTTATTGAGATTAGAAGAAAACTTACTCAGCAGAGAGCAAAGCAGCAGCCAAAATTTGGTCTTTCTGAGGGCAGGGAGGTGTGGTGCTGTGGGAAGGCTTTGGGAAGGGTGAGACAGGGCAGTGAAGGGATTGCGGTGCCCAGAGCAGGTCAGTGTGGTACAGCTGTGCCCTGATCCTTGCTTTGTGGGGCTTGTGCCAAATCCAATCCTTTCCATGCAAGAGCTTTGGCTGGGAATGGTCCTGAGGGGCAAACACAGAGGTGGGAGTTGTGCTGCCTTATGTGAAGCAGCAAATCTCTGCAAAACTCCCAGTGCTGCAGCACTGGGTGAAATATAAATGTGTGTGTGGCAGGGAGGGAGAGGGAGAGAAGAATGCCTGGGGAGATGAGAAAGGCTGAAATGAGTCACTCCTCGTCTTTTTTGTCTAATTTGGTAGATAATACCGGGTGTGATGCTTCACTGCCTCCTCGCTGAGTTCCAGGCAGTCAATGAAAGGATCCAGCTGGATCCAGCCCTTATATGGTGCAAAATGAGGCCGGGAGAAGCGGGCACAGGGACACACAGGCTGCGGGCGCCTCAGCCCTGAGGTGAGATGTTCTTCTGCTGGGCAAACGTTTATGAGTTGTGACACAAGGTCAAAATTGGAGGTGTTCTGCTCAAAAGTAGCATTATGAAGTGGCATTTGACATTTTATATAAAACACAAGCCCAGCCACGGTGCGGTAACAGCAGCAGGTGATGGCAAACACGGTAAATCCAGAAACCCCTTGTGGGGAGTAAAGCACCCGGAGCTGCGCTGGGAGCGCGGGATGCGCCCCAACAGTGCGGTCCCAGCCACGAGGAGGACGAGGATGCCAATGAAGGGGGATCAGAAAAGTAATGCTGGGAGCTGTCTAAGCGGGGCTTGGCTCCCCACTAAACAGAGACTTGTTCTCCGAACAGGATTTGGCTCCCTGAGCTTGACTTTACTTCCCAAGCCGGGCTTTGCTCCCTGAGCGAGACTCAGCTCCCCGAGCCTGGCTTTGCTCCCCGAGCCCGGTTCTTCTTCCCGAACCCGGCTTTGTTCCCTGAGTAGGGTTTCGCTCTCTGATGGAGGCTTTGCTCCCCGAGCCGGGCATTGCTCGCCGAGTGGGACTTGGCTCCTCAAGCCGGGCTTTGCTCCCTGAGGCGGGCTCCGCTCCCTGAGGGGGGCTCAGATTCCCGCGCAATTTGGCGGGAGCCACCAGGAGCCCGGCAGGGGGCGCAGTAGCGGCGCGGGGCGGGGCTGAGGGGCGGGGCCGTGTGCCGGGGC
>VZTN01037824.1:182650-246737 GCA_013400515.1 Erpornis zantholeuca | reverse complement strand
GACAGGAGGGGGCAGCCGGGGAACAGGGTCAGGATGAGAGGAAACGGCCTCAAGCGATGCCAGGGGAGGTTCAGGATGGATATCGGGAAAATTCCTTCCCAGAAAGAGCTGTCCAGCCCTGGCACAGCTGGGATTTGAAACCCCTGTGGATGTGTCACTTGGGAACATGGGTTAGTGGTGGCCTTGGCAGCGCTGGGGGAAGGGTTACACTCGATGATCTCAAAGCTTTTCCAGCCTAAATCATTCCATGGTTCTCCAGGTCTCCCCAGCGAGTCTCCGCCTTCCCAATTCCTCATGGGAGAACTACAGCTCCCATGAGACCACGCGCCCCTTCCTTCCCGGCGTAGCGCGGGGCCGGAAGCGGAAGTGTGGCGTGGCCACGTGTGCGAGCCATGGCGGGCGGGCTGGAGCCGCACCTGGAGGCGCTGCGGCGGGAGCTGCGCGGCCCCGCCGTGCTCTCCGTGCTCATCGCGCTCATCGCCGTCGCCATCACCTTCCGTGAGTTGCGGGAACTTCCCTTTTCCCTGCCCCGCGGCTTGCCAGCGGCCAGCGCTCGCTGAGGAGGCGCCGGTGCCGGCAGCCGCGAGCTCAGGTGCTCCCTTCTCCTCGTCATCCTCCTCTCTCCCGCAGTGATCTGGCGGTTCGTGCAGGGCAGGAGGAGCAGCCGGAAGGCCGTGCTGCTGCTGGGCCTCTGCGACGCGGGGAAGACGCTGCTTTTCGCGCGGGTGAGCGGAGAGCCGCGCGGGGGCTGCCCGGCTCCGGCCTCTCGTACGGGGATGGAGGAGCTCCATTTAGTTCGGTTTTTAATATTTTAATGGAACTTAAAAGCTGGGGTTTGGACATGTAAGGAGGGATGGAGACCGAGTTTTGTCTGCCGCGGAGTGTCAAAAGAAACCGCGATTTGGTTTGAATTTGTCATAGTAAAAGGCTGAGGGAGACTTGACCTCATCGCAGTCTGCGGTTGCTCCTGAGGGACAGCGGAGGGGCAGGGACATCGCTCTGCTCGCTGGGACCAGGGACAGCACCCGAAGGAGCGGCTGGAGCTGGGTCAGGGAGGGTTGGGCTGGATCTCAGGAAAAGGTTCTTATCCCAGAGGGTGCTGGGCACTGCCCAGGCTCCCCAGGGAATGGGCACAGCCCCGAGGCTGCCAGAGCTCCAGGAGTGTTTGGACAGCAGTGTCAGGGATGCCCAGGGTGGGATTGCTGGGGTGTCTGTGCAGGGCCAGGAGCTGGGCTGGGTGATCCCTGTGGGTGCCTTCCAACCCTGGATGGATTACAGTCTGTTACTGCTAAGTCTGAAAATGAAAGGGGCACAGCCATGGCTGCCGTGGTCCCAGCTGGAAAATCCCAAGGATTTGCAGGCACGCTCTCTTCCTTCATGTTTTAGTGAAGATTCACAATATACATAGATTTTTTTTTTTTTCCTAATGGCTTTTTTTTTAAATGAACTGGGGACAGTAACCCCAGCAATAGTTTCCTGCAGATCAGATCCCTGATGCCCATTACCCCTGTCAGACCATATCCGTTTCTGAGCAGACTAAACGTGCTGCTGGGGGTGAAAAGCCTGGTTTAAGGGTGTGAAGGCTCTCAGGCTGTTTTTCCTGAAGCCTGCCTGGTGGTGAAAAGCCTGGTTTAAGGCTGTTTTATCTGAAGGCTGCCTGTTCCCCCAGCTGCNGGCTGGACATGAGCCCAGGTGTGCCCAGGGGGGCAAGAGGCCGATGGCCCCTGGGCTGTGCCAGCCATGGTGTGTCCAGCAGGCCCAAGGCAGTGACTGTCCCTCTGTGCTGGGACCTGGGAGGCAACTCCAGTGCTGTGTCAGTTCTGGGCCCCTCAGTCCAGGAATGACACTGAGGGGCTGAAGTGTGTCTAGAAAAGGGAACAGAGCTGGGGAAGGGGCTGGAGCACCAGGAGCGGCTGAGGGAGCTGAGGGGAGACTCAGCCTGGAGAAAAGGAGGCTCAGGGGGGACCTTGTGGCTCTGCACAACTCCCTGACAGGAGGGGGCAGCCGGGGAACAGGGTCAGGATGAGAGGAAACGGCCTCAAGCGATGCCAGGGGAGGTTCAGGATGGATATCGGGAAAATTCCTTCCCAGAAAGAGCTGTCCAGCCCTGGCACAGCTGGGATTTGAAACCCCTGTGGATGTGTCACTTGGGAACATGGGTTAGTGGTGGCCTTGGCAGCGCTGGGGGAAGGGTTACACTCGATGATCTCAAAGCTTTTCCAGCCTAAATCATTCCATGGTTCTCCAGGTCTCCCCAGCGAGTCTCCGCCTTCCCAATTCCTCATGGGAGAACTACAGCTCCCATGAGACCACGCGCCCCTTCCTTCCCGGCGTAGCGCGGGGCCGGAAGCGGAAGTGTGGCGTGGCCACGTGTGCGAGCCATGGCGGGCGGGCTGGAGCCGCACCTGGAGGCGCTGCGGCGGGAGCTGCGCGGCCCCGCCGTGCTCTCCGTGCTCATCGCGCTCATCGCCGTCGCCATCACCTTCCGTGAGTTGCGGGAACCTCCCTTCCCCCCGCCCTGCGGCTTGCCGGCGGCCAGCGCTCGCTGAGGAGGCGCCGGTGCCGGCAGCCGCGAGCTCAGGTGCCCCCTTCTCCTCGTCATCCTCCTCTCTCCCGCAGTGATCTGGCGGTTCGTGCAGGGCAGGAGGAGCAGCCGGAAGGCCGTGCTGCTGCTGGGCCTCTGCGACGCGGGGAAGACGCTGCTTTTCGCGCGGGTGAGCGGAGAGCCGCGCGGGGGCTGCCCGGCTCCGGCCTCTCGTACGGGGATGGAGGAGCTCCATTTAGTTCGGTTTTTAATATTTTAATGGAACTTAAAAGCTGGGGTTTGGACATGTAAGGAGGGATGGAGACCGAGTTTTGTCTGCCGCGGAGTGTCAAAAGAAACCGCGATTTGGTTTGAATTTGTCATAGTAAAAGGCTGAGGGAGACTTGACCTCATCGCAGTCTGCGGTTGCTCCTGAGGGACAGCGGAGGGGCAGGGACATCGCTCTGCTCGCTGGGACCAGGGACAGCACCCGAAGGAGCGGCTGGAGCTGGGTCAGGGAGGGTTGGGCTGGATCTCAGGAAAAGGTTCTTATCCCAGAGGGTGCTGGGCACTGCCCAGGCTCCCCAGGGAATGGGCACAGCCCCGAGGCTGCCAGAGCTCCAGGAGTGTTTGGACAGCAGTGTCAGGGATGCCCAGGGTGGGATTGCTGGGGTGTCTGTGCAGGGCCAGGAGCTGGGCTGGGTGATCCCTGTGGGTGCCTTCCAACCCTGGATGGATTACAGTCTGTTACTGCTAAGTCTGAAAATGAAAGGGGCACAGCCATGGCTGCCGTGGTCCCAGCTGGAAAATCCCAAGGATTTGCAGGCACGCTCTCTTCCTTCATGTTTTAGTGAAGATTCACAATATACATAGATTTTTTTTTTTTTCCTAATGGCTTTTTTTTTAAATGAACTGGGGACAGTAACCCCAGCAATAGTTTCCTGCAGATCAGATCCCTGATGCCCATTACCCCTGTCAGACCATATCCGTTTCTGAGCAGACTAAACGTGCTGCTGGGGGTGAAAAGCCTGGTTTAAGGGTGTGAAGGCTCTCAGGCTGTTTTTCCTGAAGCCTGCCTGGTGGTGAAAAGCCTGGTTTAAGGCTGTTTTATCTGAAGGCTGCCTGTTCCCCCAGCTGCTCTCGGGGCGGTACCGCGACACCCAGACCTCGATCACCGACAGCTCCGCCGTGTACAGAGTCAGCCAGGACAAGGTGAGTGGTGCAGCTCAGCCTTAGGCTCAGGCCATCACAACAAAGGAAAATATTCTCAGAAGCATCAGAAGGCAGAGATCTTTTATTCATGCAAAAGCAGAAAGCAAAGAGATTTCTTTCTTAAAAGAACGCAGTGCTCATATATAGCATTGTGAGAAACAGTGCAGGGTACAGTTACCATTGGTTAAAAGGACAACACCCCTTTCAAAACATCTCTTCAAAACATCAGTAACAAACAGCAAGTGCAAGTTATTTTCCAAGAATGTTTGTCTTTCATTCTGCCTAGGAGAATTATCTTTCTCACAAGCTCTCTCTCTTTGATGCTGCTGGGCAGCATTCTCTCTCTCACAGACACAAAAATGCCTAAAAAATCCTTCATGAATAGCAAATCAGTATCCATAAGTTGAGTGCACAGTGTCAGGGCCATGGACCTGCAGCTTTCTCTGCTCTCTTTGCTAAACCTGCCCTGAATGTTCTGTGCTGCTCAGGCCCCAGTTTGGTCTGAGTGTAGGACAGGATTTTTCCAGGCAGCACACGCTGAGAAAGCAGGGAAATACTGGGATGTGTTAGAGCCTGCTGGGCTCCACAGCTTCTGTTTTCTTTGCTTGGCAAGCAGTGAAACCTTTCTGACTGAAAACTACACCTGTGGGTTCAGCAGCGTGCTTGGAGCAGGAGGGAGATTTGGGGGGGGTTCACTGTTCTGTTGCATTGCTTTATTTCCTCAGCAGTAATTTCTGTTTCTCCCAAGAAATTAAAAGCTTTATCAGATTTAAGCAGAGGCTCCAGGTGCACTTTGTATGGTCTCAGAAAGGATTTTGTTATTTTTAGGTCCTGGGCTTGCCACAGACCTGTTTCTTTTGAATTTTTGGCAATTCTTTCATTCTGGAAATCTCTTTCTCGTGCTGGATGCACCTTAACTGCTGGTGAATTGTGAAAGTAGAGGGTGGTTTTGTGGCTTCACCTTCTCAGTCATTATTAACAACAGTGATAATAAGGTCACAAACTTGGTAAAAGGGCATGCAGAGTTTTTTAAAAACTTTCCCCATTTTTGTGTCTCTTTAACTGAGTATTTGGAGGGGTGAGGCAGTGGAATGCTGCAAGGCAGATTGCTGCTTTTCTGATCCTTTTTTTTGATCATAGACAAGGTTTCCAATAAAATCCTGGAGCAGTGGGCAGGAAGGGGATCCTGCAGCCTTATCTTGAGAGCAGTGACGTGGCCCTGCCTGGCCCCAGCTTGGCCATTTGTTCTCTCCCACGTCCTGGCTTTGGCCCCTTCCTTTCCTGGGAAGGGAAACATTTGCAGCTTTCAGTTAAAAAAGGCTCTTGCAAAGGCATTTTTGTGTTATTCCTGGCAAAGTGTGGTGTATTTAGGGAGGTTTGGTGTGTGTGTGAATGGCTGTAGGTTTATATTCTATGTCAGGGGTAGTTGGGATTGTGCCTTTGGGACACAATTCCAGGGTCAGACTGGTTTTCCCCAGTCCATGATCACAGGAACCCCCGGATCAGGTGCTGTCAATTCCCTCTTGCTTGTGTTCCAGAGCACTAATGTGACCTTGATCGACCTTCCAGGCCATGAAAGTTTGAGGCTGCAGTTCTTGGAGAGGTTCAAGGCCGCAGCCAGGTAACGTGGAGGGCGTCAGCAGGGGAGTAGGGGGCAGGTGATCTTTTGGAAAGGGATAAACCAAGTGATGGTGCTGGCAGTGCTGTGAGCTGGGCTGATGGTGCCCTGAGAGTCAGAGCTCTGCTGTGGGGTAGTGCTGGTTCATTATTGCTTTGCCCTCACAGAATATCTTGGGTGGGAAGGGACCCACAAGGATCATTGAGTCCAACTCCTGGCCCTGCACGGGACAATCCCAAAAATCACACCGTGAATCTCCTTCTTTTACTTGGTGCTTGTGGTGCAGCAGGAGGCAAAGCCACTGCAACAGGGAGGTCTAGGGGATGTGGGATATCCTGGGGCAAGAATTCCTGCTGGAGCTGGCCATGAGGTGTACTTCAGCCAGCACGTGCTGCGAACCTCTCTTGGGCTGGGCAAGACCAGGTGTGGAAATCTCAGCCCAGGCTGGAATACTTGCAGGGGAAGGTGACTGCACAGCTTCACCTCCAACACATGTCCTTCCCTCTTGCCCCAGAGCCATCGTGTTCGTGGTGGACAGCGTGGCCTTCCAGCGGGAGGTGAAGGACGTGGCAGAATTCCTGTACCAGGTGCTGGTGGACAGCACCGTGCTCAGGAACGCGCCCGCGCTGCTCATCGCCTGCAACAAGCAAGGTACCCTGGCTGCCCCGGGGCTGGGCCTGGCCAGTCCTGCACTCCAGGCCTTCGTGCCATGGCTGCTGGACTTGGGAGTTGGGATTTCAGCAGAAAAAGAAGGTTGGAATTTAGGTTTAAACTCTGGCTGCTCAGCAGGAGTGTTTGTAGGAGAGCTGCAGCTCTTTGGGTGGGTGTGAGTATGGCAGGTGGCTTTTGTGGGGCTTTTTGTTTCTGCTTGCTTTGTGCAGAGCTGTTTTCCTCCAGGCAGCAAGGAAGCAGGATCAGCATAATGAACTACCCCTGATGCCTTAAATGGGTACCTAAAAACGGAGACTAGGCAGGAATAAGGAAATAAAGGAGGTATTTATTTGAAAGGCCTTCAAAGGTCACACCCTGGGGGTCCAGATGGACAATAGGTCACGAGTTCTTCACCCTTTTATAGGTTTGGTCCATTTGGTTATCAACATAAATTTGCCAATTAAAACTTTAGCTAATGATGTCATTTCCCCAAGCTTGCCCCCCTCTCCCCAAGATGAAGGTTTGCACTTTTGGGCCTAGAAGGGTCTGGGTGTCCTTGGAGAGTGATCTGGAGAGGCTTTGTTATGTCTGTGTGAGCACAGGAGAGCGGCAGCTAGCGAGCTCCAGGGACTGCAGAGTTACACTGGGCAGGGCAGGGTTGGAAACAATATAGAAGTTAAAACCTAAGGCATCACCTCTACACACTTGGCAGCTTCAAAGTTAAAACAAGTTGTTCAGCTGCCAAGGTTCCATGTTTTCTCTGGTTTGGAGTAGCAGGAATATCCAGCTACTGGAAAAGAGTTGATTTTCAGATCCCTGTGAGTTGTGCAGTGAATGTGTGGGTCCCTCTGTCACGGCTGGATGTTTTGGGGCAGTATCAGAGTTGGGTTTTGTTGTTCTTTCCTGCACTAACTCAGGAGCTGCCTGAGGCCTTCCTGGCTCTGTGTGCCATGGGTGCAAAGCGCAGGGCAGGAGGGAGTGCTGGTGCATCAAACCCATCCTCGGGAAGTAAGCAAGGAGAAATTAATTCCCTGCATTGTATCAGACTGCTGGGTTGTTCCCATTCACACCTGTGATCCCAAGGCTCCAGCATCCCTCATCCTACTGCAGGCATGGCTGTCCTTGTCCCCATAACTCCAGTGACTGCACAGTATGACCTGCCTTTACTTTAGGAGGAGGAACCAGGTTCTGAATTCTGACAGACAACCAAAGAGCTGATTTCATGTTCTCTTCTCTCTAGATGTCACAATGGCAAAATCAGCAAAACTCATCCAGCAGCAGCTGGAGAAAGAGCTGTGAGTATGCAATGGGGTATCGATGTCTCTGAGCTTTTCCCCTTGTCCTTTCTCTCTTCCCTCCATGCTCAGTGAGCTCCTTTGAGCCTTGTCTGAGTTCTTTGTGGAACTGGGAGCAATCCATTTGGTCTGGAGGTTGACAGAGGTGGGTTTATTCCATAGCTGAGGGCTTTTCCAAGCTCGGTGATTCCCCGGGTCTATAATCCCTTTGGCCAGCAGACGGCAGCAGGGGTGTTTGTGTGGTGCCCCTTCCAGGCTGAACACCCGACCTGCTGCTTTTTAACGGGGGAGCCACTTGCCACACACCCACATCCTCCAGGAACATAAGGATTGCTTGTTCTGATGTTGAGCATTTGCCAGCTACCTGTGTGTAGGTAGTTACTGTGCCCTGTAAGGCATGGTTATTCCAGTGTTTACTTTGGGCAGATTGGGATATAACGACATCATCATCATCATCATCATCATCTCACTTTTGGTGTCCTTTATTACAAAACCAGACCTGCTTGAACAGCTCTCCTTGAGCGCCCTCCTACTCCCCTGAGCCTCTGCACTTGTGCCTTCCAACAGTGGCCAAAAGCCCTGGCTGAGCCTCCCAGGGCACTGCTGGGCCTTGTGTCCTCGGTGTCGCTGGCATCCTGCTGCCAGAGCTGGATCCCAGACATCCTGGAGCCGTGGTGCAGATGGTCCTCCCCTGGTGCTCAGTTCCTGACCCTTTCCCTTCTCTCCCTGCAGCAATACCCTGCGGGTGACCCGCTCTGCAGCCCCCACCAGCCTGGATGGCTCAGCCACGGGGGGCCCTGCCCAGCTGGGGAAGAAGGGCAAGGACTTCGACTTCTCCCAGCTGCCCATGAAGGTGGAATTTGTGGAGTGCAGTGCTCGAGGCAGCAAGGGAGAGGAGGGAGAGGCTGACTTGGAGGGCATCGAGAAGTGGCTGGTGAAGGTGGCCTGAACAGAGATGGACAGGGCTGGGGGGCTGAAGGGAAAAAGATGGCTTGGAGCAATCAGATCTCACCTTGATGTAAAAAGAAGGAACTTCAGCTGGAAGTCAGCGCTGTGGTGTCTTCCTCTGCTGCTCCTGGGCTTGGGAGCGACCTGACAATTGCTGGTGTGATTCCCTCTGACTGTTCCTTCCTGCTGCAACGTTTTTATCCTCTGCCCTTCTTCCCTTGCCCTCCTCTGGGCTGCTGACCCTCTGGGCTTCTCTTTTTCCTTAATCTTTAGGCTTTTCATTTGGTAGTTGCCAAGCAAATTAGGAAGGAGTGCACTGGCAGGAGAATTTTAGAGACTGGGGTGTGCCTGTTGCTTCCTGCTGTGGTTTAGACCCCTAAACTGACCACCTTATGGCTGGGGCTGCTGGGGAGCACTGCACAAGCTCCCCAAGTTGTGCAGGCATTGAGAGAATATCAAAAGCTGGTTTCCTCTTTGTCTCTACCTTCCCAATTTTCCAAACTGCTGCAGCCCCATTTCTGTGGGGCTGGAGGAGTGTGAGATGCCCAAACCAGGCTGCCTGCCCTGTTTCACTCCCTGGGCCCAGCTCTGTGCCCACATCTGGTGCTCTCCTCTCTTGATCAGCTCCTGGGAGTTTTAATTCAGCTCAGGGCTGTGTCCTGAAAGTTTCACTCTGCTTCTCCTTCCAGGCTCTCCTCGCACAGCCACAAATGAACAGGGCTACATTGGGTCATGGTGTGAAACTGAGATGGCCACAATTTCAGATCCATACCTGCATCTGGTGTGGCACCTGTCGTGCCAGGCACTTGCTGTGCAATCTCCTGCTGCCTCCTGCTCCCGTGGCTGCAGGAAGCTCTGTCTTTGTGTGTAATTAGTCAGCACTTGTGGCAAAGTGAGAGGGAAAGTCAAGGAGCTGCCAGCACGTGGGTGTGCTTCCTCCTCCTCCTCCTGACGGAGATGCTCGAAGAAGAGGAGAAAGAAATGGGAGATTTTCCCAGTTTGTGTCTCACTGCACATTGCAGAACCCCAGTGCAGGGACATTTTCCCTTTGTTTGTGGCTTCCCCTGCTGTTTCAGGATTGAGGGGGTGGCTGGCTCCTGGCAGACCCTTTTTGTTGTTTGCAGCTCCCTCTCCCCTGTGGTTTGATGCCTCCTTCATCGCTCAACTCATCTGCTGTGTACTTTTCCTTCTCTGGGCCTTTTCCTGTCTCCCTGCAGCATTGCCAAGTGTTGGGAAGAGCAGGAACAGCCATGAGCAAAGCACTATGCCTGTAATGGAACTGGTCCTTGCATTTCCAGCCTTGGGAGCCATCCGTGCAGGAGGTGGGGAGGGCAATATTTACCAAACGTTACATTCTTCTGCTTCCTGCAGGCAGAATCCTGTTGGAACATGTTTGTCATGCTTTGAGCTCCTTTAGCTGGAGGTCTTGGGCTGCCTGCTTCAATTCCATAATGCTGAAGTGATTTGGGGAAGAAAATTCCTGCTTTGGGCAAAAAAGCTGTTTCTTTGGATGGTTGTTCTTGCAAAGATGCAGAGGCCAAGCACCAGCCTCAGCTTAAGGGGGGAAGGTACCATGAGGCCATGGTGGGTTTTAAGTTATTCTTTTAAAAAGTATTCCTTAAGTAAATTCTTTTTTGCTTAAACGTTTGTTCTCAAGTCTTGCTTCAGTCTGTGTGTTTGCCTTGGCTCTCCCCAGCGGTGTCAGGTCCACATGGACAGGGCTGTGCTGCTCAGCACAACGTTGGGGATCAACCTTCCTGCTCTGTGGCCAGGTCTGTGTTGTCAAAAAAACATTGTTTTCTGCACACACAGAGCTTTGGGGTTGGGTTTTTCTTGGTTTTGTATTTGGCCTGACTAATTGATAAATTGATAATCAGGTAGCAAAAATGCCCACAAAGCATAACAAAAAATGATGTGCACAGGAATGCAGCAGCCAGCTGTGGTGGCTGTGGTGACAGAGCAGCGCTGCTCTGCCCTGGAGGTGGCTGTGGCACCCTGTGGCTGTGCTGGATGGAGGTGAGATGCCTCAGCTTTCCTGGGCTGGGGAGTGGCTGTACAATCATGGCTGAGCCGCTCGTGCTGTAGCACAGAGCAGAGCTCCAGGAGTATTTTGGGCTTCACTCCATGACTTATTCAATATTCAGGGCTGTTCCTCCCCAGTGGCTGAGGGAAAAGAGCAGAACTGGAAATTCTGAGAGTTGTTTTCTTGTTTGTCTTTATTCCCCACTCAGCTCTCTGCTTTGTTCTTTGCTCTTCTGACCTTGTTCCCAGCCCGTGGCTCTGCTGGCTGGGCGTGCTGCTCCTGAGGCTGCAGCTTGGCAGGGCTGTGTTGGGATGGCTTTGGCAGGACAGGGGGATGTGATAAACTCAGCCCCTTCTTGCTCCAGCTGCCTGACCCTGAGTCAGGAACCCGCTGCCTTCACACATCCCCAGGGACTGAGGCCCTCACTGTGCTAAAGCTCTCCTGGTCAGTGTTTTTCCTACGGATTGTACTCCAGACTGTTCCCCTGGAAGAGGCAGATGTTTTTGGAGGAGAACGACAAGCACAGTGGTAACTGGGACAGCAGCAACCTGAAAGAGGAGGAGAGCCTGCTGAAGGGCAAAGAAAACCAAAAATATCCATGTCTGGACATCAGTGTCCTGAGGGGGGGTGGTTTCCAAGACTCTCCAAAGGAGGTGTTCCCAAAGCTGTGACCTTCCCTGTGCACAGAGCCACCATCCTGGCCCCTTTGGGGCCAGGAGCTTCTGTTGGTCCCATTTTGGCCACCTCGTGCACTTTGTGACCAGCCCCTCCTGAGGCTTGTCCTGCTGGATGTTACCCCTGGTGCCAAAGATGTGGAGAAAGCTATGGAAGGTCAGGGGGCTGTTCAGGGAGTATCTGCCAGCTGGAGGGGGAACAGGAATCGGGGTAACATGGAGAGAGCTCTTCTTCCTGAAGGCTTTCCTGATCCAGATCAAATCCAGGGCAGGTCCCCTCCTGTCCTCTCCTTTGACTCGCTCAGTGAGCATGGATGCAGCAGGGCCAAGAGCACAGGGAAAAGCCATGGGGTATGGACAGCAGGGCCTGAATATATATTCACGCCAGAAAACCCCTGAAAGCAAGCCCCAAACCCGCTGTACCCCACCCAGAGCCCTCTGCATAGAAAAAATTAGAGGGTTTTAAAGTAGCTCAGTGTACATGAGTAGGTGGAGTTGTTAGGCCATGGGTTGAACTTGATGGGAGCCCTATGGCTGTGCTGTGTCAGGCAGAGATGGATCACAGGGAAATCTGGAACTGATAATCTGATCAATAATATCAGTAAAGATCATTAGTAATAGAATAGGCAAAGCTGCAGTTAAAATATTGCTTTAAAACGCTGGAGCACGATGTGGTCTGTAACAATGCCATAGCAACGAGGGCCAACAGAACCCACCAAACCCTCACCAAAACCCACCTGAGGGGTGTGAAACAACCAAAACAGCAAAGCAGTGAAGGGTGAGAAGCACCCCACACCTTGCTATGGCTCTTGCTCTGGACTATGGTGTGAGGGAGGGGGAATAAAACTTTTTAATTGCCAGGCATTTCTTTGTTCATGGTCCCTCCTTTGAGGCACCAGCTTGAGCAACCAAATACCAGGTTTGATCTGTGCCAAGAAACCTACCGGGAATGAGAACCTCAGGTCAAAACCTTGTGCTGTGCCTGCAGGACCCTGCCCAGGACCCTGGCTGCCCAGGAGATGCAGACAGGGCTGGGCAGGTTCCATGGCACTGCAAACAGGGCACCCCTGCCAGCCCCTGAGCTCTGTGTTGCCCCTACCAGCTCTCCCCCATCACCAGTGGAGCTGCTGGAGAAGAATGTCCCCCTCTGCCACCATCTCTTTCCCCTTCCCAGCTGGAATGTGACCTGCAGGGCCTTGTCTTGCTGGTGGGGGGAGACCAAGGAAAGCACCACAATTGGAAAAGTGACCTTTATTTAAAAAATAAAAAGAGCAACAAACCCCAGATGTTCTGCAACAAACCCCTTGTGCTGACTTGTCCCAGCACGTGTGCGGTGTCCCTGCTGACCTCTGCGGGGGCTGTGGGCGGGGGAACACCGGGCAGCCCCTCCGGGCTGGCAGCCACCTCCCCTCGGCCGGGAATGTCACACCGGAGCGGGACCATGGCCTACAGCAGGCGCTTCTCCGGCTCCGTGCGTTCCGAACCCGTCTGCCTCCTGCTCCAGCGGGCCGGGGGCTGCCCCCTCCCCGGGGTGATGGGCAAGCGCAGCCGGAGACCCTGGGAGAAGCCATTCCCAGGATGGGGCCGGCCCGGAGCGTCCCTCGCTGGGAGCACCCAGGCTGCGGGAGAGGAGCTCGGAGCTGCGAAGGCGAAGCCGCTCCCGTGGGAGGTAAAACAAACCCAAACAAGACGAAGTCGTGGCGGTGGGTGATGGGGATCAGTCCTTGGGGTCTACACCAGCCCCGCCGCCTTCTCCTGCACGTTGTACTCCTTGCTCCTCTTCACCTTCCAGCTGATGAGGGCGAGCAGCACGGTGCCCACCACCTTGTAGCCCACCTGCAGCCCCAGGTATCTGCCGGGAGAAGAGCAGAGACATGCCACATCCGGAGCTGGCACTAACAGCCGGCGCCAGGCTGTGCTGGGGCCCTGCCCGGGGCACAGGGTACCTGTTTCGGAGGAAGTCGTTGTTGTAGTAGGCGCAGAAGCGGCGCTGGCTGCACTGCTGCTGCCAGTAGATGCAGGAGGAGTCGATGAGGGCTCCGAACATGGCCGGGGCCGGCAGCCAGGCTGGCGGGGAGAAAGGATGGGGTCAGGCGCTGCTCCCGAGGAGGCTCAGTGCCTCCTGAGGTTCCAGCAAACCCGCAGCCTCCTTCAGAGATGAGCACTCACCCAGCAGCCGCATCAGTAAGAACTGGACTCCGATGGCGAACGACTTCTCATCCTGGTTCACCACCCTGCAGGGGAGAAGCCACGGGAGGTCAGAGCTGCTGGCGCTGGGTTTGGCCAAGACTTGTGCTGGTTGCACGTTTATGGCATCCCGCTGGTCCGAACGTGGGGAGCCATCACATCGGCTCCCCCATGGGACCCACACACTGCTCACCGTAACACCATCATGTACAGCGGGTTGTGGGACAGGCAGGCGACCAGGGCAGCGAAGGAGATGAGGAATATGGCAGGAAGGAGCATGTGGGAGCAGCTGACTGGACAGGAGCCCGTGTAGGTGGAGAACTCATGCCCGTTCAGGGAACAGCTGTGGTAGATCTGTTGGAAACGTTTGGAACAGAACAGACGTCAGGCTCCCGGCGCCAGGAGCAGGTTCCTCGTGATGCATCGTCCCTCATCCCTCTGCAGGACACCGACAAGAGCACCAGCTCCTGTTTTAAGGCACAGCCATGGCATCCTGTAATGGGATTTGCCACCATCCCTATCCCTCCAAGCAGATTCCCAGGGCATGACAGCAATTCTCCGTGGCACCTTCCCAGGACTCAGCACACCGTGTGGAAAAGGTTCCACCCCCTCATTGCATTTCCACCCCCTTAACTGCATTGCTCCACTGTTCCCAGCAAGGCTACTTTGCTAACCACTTGCTTTACTCACCAGTTGTTTGGGGTTGGAGGGGTTCGTGGTGCTGTTGGTGCAGCCGGCGAAGCAGGGCGAGATGTATTCCGTGGTGTTTTCCCGGCACACCGGGTGGAAGATCTGCTTAGAGCATTGGCACCCAACCCGTGCCTTAACCTGCTGCTGGGAATTGGGTGTACTGCCAGAAAGGAGGGGGGAAAAATTGGGAAAAAAATAAGAAATAGGACAGGATGAATTAAAAAAAAAAAAAAAATCCCTTTTACTAGTTGAGCAGTTTTCCTGTTCCTGTTTGGGCTGGGACACTGCCAGCAGCAGCCTGGCCTTCTGCCAGCCCCTGATCCCTGCAGGTACCTCTGGAAGTGTGCAGTGAATGTCACAGGAATTATGTTATGTCTACAAACAAGTACTCACACGCTTCTTTTCTCCTTTTCTCTTTTTTTTTCCCAGCTGAAAATTAATCGGCCAAAAGCCTGGAGAAATGGGTCTGGGCTGCATCCAGAGCTGCACAAACAGATGTGCGAACAGCTGGGAGCACCACACGGACACAAACTGAAAGTGGGCATGTTCCCAAACAAGCCTGATGTCTGGAAGTGAAGAGGACAAACCCAGTGATCTGCCCTGTTGTCCCTGACTCCCTCAAGGGGTGCATCTGCTGGAGTCACACAGCCTGAATCCCCCAGGGATGTGGCACTGGGGAGCTGCCCTTGGGCAGGGTGGGATGGGGCTGCTCCATCCCTGTGGGAAGATGGCATCAGAAACCTCTTCCTTGCTGGCAGTGCACTGGGAAATGAGCTCAGTGCATTTGACATCTACCCTTGGTCGTATCTAAATGTCATTTTTATCTTAAGAAGTCATGGTAAGAGCCAAAAATGTCTCAAAGAGGTGAGGAGAAAGGTGATGTCCAGCTGGAGCACTGGGAGCATGTGAACTGATGTGGACATAAGATTACTAATTTTCCCCTAAAAATCCAGAGTGAAAAATTTCACCCTGCTTGTTTGGCCCAGAAAATCATGGATAAACACTCTCCTGAGCTCTCTGGGCTGTGAAGCACCCAGATCTCCTCCATGCAGTGGGATCAAGGAGCAAGCAGCAGCACGCTGACCTCTGCTGCCTCTCCGCCAGCGTGAATCCCTCCCCACGGATAAGAGCTGGAGAAACCAGGAGCTGGGAGCAACACTTGCATTACCTGGGGTGGTAGATGCCCTCGATGTGCCCTGTGGAGCAGCCCATGAAGAAAATGGGCAGGCAGATGAGGATGGAGAACACGAGCACCACCACGGCGAAGCGCGGGATGGCGCGCAGGGAGAAGGAGAAGCGCTTCATGATGATCCCTCCTAGCAGCATCCCCAGCGCCGCTGCCGGCAGGTTCACAGCTCCTGCAGAGGAACGGAGCCTTCAGGGGGGTCCTGCCTGCCCAGAACCCCTCCATGGGCAGGGGGCAGCTCTCTGGACCTCACAGGAGTTGGGAGAACCCACAGACCCAACTGTTGTCCAAGACAGGCCGAGGCAGCTGGGGAACCTCAGGTCAGGAAAGTCACCAACCATCCCAAGGTGAGCCCTAGGTCTCATCCAAAAATGAGCTTTCGGTGACTTCCTCTCCAGGATTTAAAAAAGCTGGGCAATATGGGCAGTTGGCTCCCTGCTGATGGATATTTTTCGCCTCCATCCATCTCACCTATGAGGAAGTTGGCGTGGGAGGGCGAGGCACCGTACTGCTTCTCCAGGAATTTGTTGAGGAAGGTGGCCAAACCCGCAATGACAGAGGAGAAGCTGCACTGAGCCAGCACCAGGAGGATGAAGAGGGGGTTGAGCAGCAGCCTGAGGAAGATCTTTGGGAATCCTACAGGGAAACAGCAGGAAAAATGTCTTTTAGCTGTGTGATCCTCACTCCAGTGGTTCGTACTGGGAAGAAACCCCCACCCTTAGCCTGTTCCCAGTAAGGATGTCTGTAGGGGGTGTCTGTGGGCATGGGAAAGCTGGGGGGAGACACCCTCATGTGTCCCAGCAGCTGGCAGGACCATGGATGTGTTTTCCTGGTGGGACATTGTGTCCTCTGGTCCCATCAGCAGAGGAAGATGGACTCTGGGAGCAACTCTGTTTATTTGGTCTCTTACGAGTTTTCTAATTAGCAGAGAGTGGTGGAGAGCTTAAAAGCCCAAAGAGATGAGAAGAGGGAGCTGGCAGCTCCAGGATATGGCTGCAGTGGAGGAAGAAGCAAGGAGGGAGAGGCTTTATCTGGGAAGAAATCCTCCTGGAGCTAAGAGGGTCATTAATCTGGTCCCTGAGCAGTGACATCGCTCTCAGGCCTGTTTTGGCTCCACATAAACGGTGTCAGCTGCAGTGGGGTGACCTCGTCGAGGAGCTGCTGGCGCCAGCAGCCCCATGCCCACTCCCAGAGCTGGGGTTAACCCTCCCAAGGACTCTTTTCTGGCACACTCATACCACTTTAAGGTCCTTGAAGCAAAATTTGGGAACAATTCAGAAGAGGGGCCTCAGGAAGTTTGTAGCCAGAGGGAGGCCGTGCTCACCTTCCTGTGGTCCTTGGGCCCTCGTGGTGGCCCAGCTGGTCCCCACACGGTGCTGGACTCCCAAGGACTCCCAGTTTGGGGTGAATCTTCTGGCGTGGTGGTCCCCACCCCCCCAGCACAGCCCAGCACCCCCACCCACCCTCGCCTGGACCCGCCAGCACTTTACTTTTTATAAACTCCAGCAGGGAGGTCTCTTCAGCTGCCCCCGTCTCCATCTTCCTGAGCATCCCGGCCTCCGTGTTCCGCTCCTGGCAGGGAGAGAGGAGCGGCCTGTGGTGAGAGGGACTGGCACTGTCCTGGCACAGGGAGGCTCAGGAGGGGCAGGGTCTGTCCCAGGGGCTTTTGACCCCCAGCCAAGCCTGACAATTAGAGCAAAGCTCCATCCTGTGTGCCTTGAGCACTTCTCCGGGCTGGGAGAGCTGGGGGTGTTTACCTGGAGGAGAAAAGGCTCTGGGGAGAGCCCCTTCCAGGGCCTAAAGGAGCTCCAAGAGAGATGGAGAGGGACTTTGGACAAGGGCCTGGAGTGCCAGGACAAGGGAGAATGGCTTCCCACTGCCACTAGTGTTAGATGGAATAATAGGGAGAAATTCTTGGGGTGCTGAGGCCTTGCACAGGGTGCCCAGAGAAGCTGTGGCTGTCCCTGGATCCCTGGAAGTGTCCAAGGCCAGGTTGGACAGGGCTGGGAGCAGCCTGGGACAGTGGAAGGTGTCCCTGCCCATGGAAGGGATGGGACTGGATGAGCTTTAAGATCCCTTACAACTCAAACCATTCCAGGATTCTCTGATTAGAGGGGTGAGTTATCTGAAATATCACTGCAGCCCCTGAGCAGAGCAACAAGACAACAGCTTGTTATTGGGAGGTTTTAAGAACTTGTAAATCTTTCCTCTCCTGAACCCTAACAAAAGATCTCCCTTTTAACTCTGCAAAAAGTCTGAAAATGAAAGTTGGAGACAGCTCAGCTCGAGTCTGGGGAGTCTTTTAGCCATAACTGTGAAATATTTGGGGTCTGATTTTACCTTTAAAGAATCAATGAGTAAACAATTTCAAAAGAGAACTAAAGGATTTTTGTAACAAAAGCAGTGGGGCTTGGCTTTGAAAACACCAAAATGCTACATGTTAATTATTTTCCATCTTTAAAAATCTGTTTTAATGGGAAAGGGTTGCTGGACTCCCTTCCTCCTTCCACCCCTCTCTTCTGGGGACAGGTATTCCCTCCCTGAGCACATCCCTGGCTCCAGGACGTTCCAGCCCCTGGAGATGAGGTCTCACCTCTCCTTTCAGCATGTACCGAGGGAAGAAGAAGTAAGGGATGGAGGTGAGCACCAGGCAGCCCGAGGAGATGAGCAGCCCCAGCCACCAGGCTCCGATCCAGCGCTGGTCACTCGGCGTCAGGTCCACTGTCATTGCAAGGCACAAGGACACACTGTAAGAGCCCCAAGGGTGAAAGGGACAAATCTCCATGAAAATATGGGCTGGTGGAGTATGAAGAGTCCCTCTGGGCAAGGGTCTCTCTGCTGGCATGTCAGAGCAAATGGATGGAGGTGGGAGCTCCCACCAGTGTTGGCAGCAAGGCCGGCCCTGGTTGTGTTTGACCTGTGTTTTCCCTGGCCAGGACCCTGCACCACCACTCATCCCAACTGCAGCGAGCCTCCCAGGTGACTGCAGGATGGATTTGGTCAGCGTGGAAGCATGCTGGTGGCACAGGTTCAACTCTACCCCCTGAGCCAGCCAGGGGGGCCCAACTCCACCTCTGCCTGGAGAACACGGTGGGTGGGACCACGCTGCCTGTCAGGGATGCCGAGCCAAGACAGGGACTGGGAAAGGGCACTCTGCTTTCCTGGAAAAGGTTGCTCTCCCATTGTTCCAGGCTTGGTCAGTCTTTGCTTGCAGGGACCAAGGGAAGGCCCTGTGCTGGCAGAAGCTCCTGGTTTCCGAGTGGACCAAACTCCGGGCGCCTTCTCCGGAAAAAGGAGGAGAAGGTGAGAGCCTCTCCGTCTCCAGCACACACATCCTTTGGCTGGGCCAAGTGATGCTCACAGGAGGTTTGACAGATTGCTTGGCTCGGCCCGGGGAGCCAGCTGCCCACGGCTGGGAAGGAACCAGGGGGAGCTCCGTGCCAGGGTGGGACAGGAGAGGAGCCCACACCCCACCGAAACAATCATCCCACTTCCCCAAACAGGACCACTCCACTCTGGAGCTTGGACGTCATCATGGAGCGACTGGGCAGAGGCTGCTAAATGTGTCTGCCACTGCGGGGAGTGGGCCAAAGCTTTTTAGCATTTCCTGCCCACGTTCATTTATTATTCTTATCAGGCACCGGACAAAAATGTCAGGCAGGCTCTGATCTCTCTAAGGAAACACAGGAAAAGCCACGTTAATGATGGAGCTGGGGAGAATTCTTCAGTGATTAGGTTACCAGAAATAATAAGCACACGCTGTGGATAAAGCAAATTATCCCTGTGGCGGCGTCAGCTTGGCCCCTCTCTCTGCAGGTGCTGGTGAAGGGTGCTGGGGAGGAGGATGAGTAGACTCAAGTTCGCTGTGTATCCACAGGGCAGTGGTTGCTCTGTGGCTGTCTTCTCCATCCCTGGATTCCTCAGATTTCTCTGCTCCTCTCCACCACCATGCTGGGGTTGTGGGATACCTTCCCAGTGTGATGGCAGTGGGCAGACCCCAGCGGTGATATCCAGTGTAGCACCGTGAGCTGGGCATTGGAATGTCCCTACCCCAGGGCTCTGCTTCAGTGGTGGTGTCAGGACCACCTGTATCCATCTCTGTGGGGTGATGGAGTGGTGGAGTGTGCTGTGAGTGCTTTTCCAGGTCGGGTTTTCCCAGGGCAGTGGGTTTTATGAGCCACAGGACTGGTGGCTTCTGTCACCTTTCACCTCAGAGTGACCTTCTGACCCACAGAGGGTCTTTAGGAGCACTGCTACCTGAGCAATACTCACCAGTGCCAACCCTTCCGATATCCACGAAGAGCCGCAGCACCACGGACCCCAGCAAGTATCCAAAGGCAGGGCCAAACACAGCAATGGCAAAGAGGATGGCTGGGAAAAGGGAGCAGAGAGAGCCCCTGTGAGCAGGGAATGGCACTTTCCATGCAGATATGGCTCCAGTCTCGCCAGGAGAGGCAGGAATAGTGGCACAACACACAGAGGGGAGAAAACACCCTCCATCACACTGCAGATGGTGAGAAGGTAGGTCCTTGCTGCCCCAACACCAAAGGTGGTGTTCATCTGACAGGAACAGGGAGGGGAAGGCAGCTGCCTGCAGAAAAAGTCCCTCTGCTCTGCTGCTATCAAGGCTTTGCTGACACAGTACAAGTTACCCATGATATTCATGTACCCCAGGGAGCAGCAGGACAGTGACATCCTGGGCTCACACAGGTGATTGAGACCTTAATTTCTTCTAGGATGCCAAGGAAACAAACCCATCCTAATCCTCAGATCCAAGGAAAAACACGTGGTACAAATGTCAGGAGAGGTGAAAGATTCTGAGGGCAGAAAGGCCACCAGATCACCCTGGGTGCAGCTGAGACCTCCCATTCCACAACAGATAACCCCAAAGGTCAGAACATTTTCTCTTTGACTTGTTTGCAGTGGCAGGATCCGAGTTCTCTCCTTGAAAGAAACTCTTGGCACAACCTTCTCGAGATGTTTGAAAGGAGACAGTGAGCTTGGGCTGCATCAGTCATAGAATGAAAGGGGACTTGGGGAGATGGGATTTCTGCTGTATTGGGGCAACCCAGACTGCCCGGAGCCATTCGTCCTGAGAGACATCCCCACAGCCCTAAAGGGGCCACCTGCATCATAAACAACACACTAGCCCTGCTTTCCTTCCTCTTCAGAACATTTCAGGTTCCTTCAGTCCTCTTTCCTTCATTTTCCTTGCAGATTTGGGAATTCTAAGGGATCAGTGGGACAATTCCTTGGAACGGTGATCCCTCACTGCAGAGGAAGGACAAGGATGCTGGGGCTTGGAGCAACCTGGGCTAGTGGAAGGTGTCCCTGCCTGTGGCAGGGGGTGGAACTGGGTGAGCTTTCAGGTCCCTTCCAACCCAAACCATCCTGGGATTCTCTGAAACAAATCAATGCACAGCAATGGTCCCACTTACCGACATACAGGGGGGAATTGTTGGCATCTGCAAAGTCATCCACGTAGGATATCCCAAAGGGCTGGATGGGCACGGTCCCGATCCCAGCCAGCAGCTGGGCGATGACCATCATGGCCCACATGCTGCTGGCCTCCTTCTGGGGGTCCTGGGTGGTGTTTGGGCACACAAATCTACTCTCTGCATAGCACAGCTCAACCTGCCCGTGGCTTTTGTTACCTGGAAGGGAGAAAAATGAGCATTACAACACTGGCTACATCCCCTGTCTCCTCCCACACTAAATCCCCAAACAGCAGCAATCTCCCAAATTCACTGAGTAGGCACAAACTGCTGAATTTTGGATGGATTGCTCATTTTATTGAGCACTTCTCATCACCCCGCCCTCCCTTTGGAGTTTTACACTGAGGTTGGGGTAGCAAACAACCAGGCTGTGATTTGAACCAAACTTTTAAGGAGTTCATGCCATGGAGTGAGGGTGCTCTGGGTTTAATGAGGGCAGACGTAACCCATGTCTGGTTTTGCTGTCTGTGGTCTCTGCTGTCTTGTGGCCCCTGGACAGGGAGCAGGGAGCAGGGAGCAGGGAGCAGGGAGCAGGGAGCAGGGAGCAGGGAGTGATGCCCTCTGGGGTCAGCTGGCTGCCCTCAGCAGGACACCCTGCCCTCATCTCTGTTGCCCCCATGGCTCAGGAGCAGCCCAGCTCCTTCCAAAGCATGGGCCTTGCTTCTTCATACAGCCCAGACATGGGTGGGTCTTCACGCTGCTCCAGACTGCCTTGGAAACTCCAACCAGGACTGAATTATCTTCAGGGGCTGTTCACAGACTGAATGTGTTCTTTTCCATCACCAGGCAATCCTCATTATGTCAGTGTCTTTTCCCTGTCCATCTGTTTTTGCAGTCCATCCTCTACCCCTGTTCACTTTAGCAAAGGTGTTGTGCAAGAACTGTGCTCTGTACAGAACTTTTGGGTCAAACACAGTTCTTGGTACTTTCCCTTTTCTGGTTATCTGTTTCCATGGTTGTACACATGTCTGACACTAATCAATTGGGGCGTTAGCATTTCTTGATCAGTGCATAATTCCTGTCCAGATCCTTATTGTTGTACCTCTTCACCCACACAGGGAGCCCGGCTCTGGGCAGGGAGCAGGGTGATACCTGCTCCTTCCTCATTTCCTTGGCAGTGAGAGCAGCCCCTTTCCCAAACCCTGACCTGTCCATAGCCTGATGCATAGCAATTTAAGCTGCTGGAAAACTTGACATCTGATGCCTGATCTCCAAACTCAAAAATCATGGGATGGGGATGGGCAGAGAGCTGGGTTTCAGTGATGGCAATCCCCATGGAGCCTAAGGTTCATCAGCATTCTAAGGATTTAGGGACCAAACCATTTTGGAAAGACCAAAGCCTTGTGGAAGGTGATGCAGGTTCTTCTGCTCATTCCATTCTGCATGGAAAATATAGCTGTCGTCATACACACGAGCTTGTTCCCAAAGCCTTCCCAGTTGAAGCAGCAGCCTTCCTTGGAGTGGATCCTAAGGATCCTGGCTAGAGCAGAATAGGCCCTGGGGACAGGGGAGCTTTGCTTTATCACAGAATCCCAGAATGGTTTGTGTTGGAAGGGACCTTAAAGCCCATCCCATTCCACCCCCTGCCATGGGCAGGGACACCTTCCACTAGCCCAGGTTGCTCCAAGCCCCATCCAACCTGGCCTTGGGATGGGGCAGCCACAGCTGCTCTGGGCAACCTGTGCCAGGGCCCCACCTCCCTCACAGGGAAGGATTTCTCCCTGATATCTAATCTAAACCTACTCTCTGTCAGAGAAGCCGTGGCTGCCACATCCCTGGAAGTGTTCAAGGACAGACTTGGAGCAACCTGGGCTAGTGGAAGGTGTCCCTGCCCGTGGCAGGGGGTGGAATGGGATAGGCTTTAAGATCCCTTCCAACACAAACCATTCTGGGATTCTGTGATAAAGCAAAGCTCCCTTGTCCCCAGGGCCTGTTCTACTCTAGCCAGGATCCAGGGGTGGTCCTTAGGGTCCCTTCCAACCCAAACCATTCCATGACTCTATAACCACAGCACAGCTGGAACAACATAGGCAGGAGAGGCAGAAGAAACCCCACGTGTAATTTTTGCCTCCAGAAGGCATTGCAAAGCTACGATGACGTCAGCTTTCACCAGCAACTCCCCACCTTAAGGCCCTGCCTCCAAGCACTGTTTAAATCACGTGTGCCCTGGAAACAAGCCCATTTTTGGGGCAGCCACACATGAGCCATGGTGGAGCAGGTGTGTGCGGGCACAGCCGGCGGCACTCACCGGTGCTGAGCGCGGTGTACTCGTAGGGGCCCGATAGGAAGTGGGGCAGGGTCACCAGGAAGGCCCCCAGGGCCAGCAGCAGCCCCCCCACGCCGATGACCCGCGGGCGGTGCACCCGGCTGCCAAAGTAGCTGACGAAGATGATGAGCACCACGTTGCCGATCTGGAAAAGGCAGAGAGAAGCGGGAGGAATGGGAGAAGACGTCACGGAGGACATTTCAGACCCTGTGGGCGTCTGGGGGTGGGAGGACAGGTCTCTCGTCAGCAGGGGTTGCAGCCTCATGGGAGCATCCCTTCAGGCTGCGTGGTCACAGCAGGTCAGTGTTCCCTTCTTGTCTCCAGCCAGAGGGTCATTCCTTGGCCTTGGCCACCTCTGTGCATCCCTCGTTGGCATGAACAATGTCACAGCCTCCCTGTGATCTGGCTGGGGCTTTTTTCAGCACCCACGCCTGTCCCCCATCCCACAGGCATCCTTTAAGAATCCTTTAAGTTGTAAAAACCCTCTAAGACCATCAAGCCCAGCTGCTCCACCAATGCTGCCAAGGCCACCACTGCCCCACGTCCCAGGGGCCACATCCACACATCTGTTAAACCCCTCCAGGGATGAGGACTCCACCACTGCCCTGGGCAGCTTTGCCAGGGCTGGACAACCCTTTCAGTGAAGAGATTTTCTCTCATACACAAACTAAACCTCCCCTGGCACAACTTGAGGCCATTTCCTCTTGTCCTGTCGCTTGTTCCCTGGGAGAAGAGATTGTCCCATAATGATGTGGCATAAACTGACAATTCCTCCCCAAGACCAGCAAGGAATGAAACATATCACCTCCATTCCTGTGACTCCAACAGACATGAGCCCTGCTACATATTTGTGAGCAAATATTTGTGAGCCTGGACATTTGGAACTGCACATAGAACCATCTAAAAGCCATGAAACCATGCAGCTCACTGAGGAGAGTGGGTGAACACCACAAAATCCCCATTGCCTGGGCTTTGACAGCTCAGGACAAGCTAAACATCATTTTAACTTTGGCATGTTGAAGCTGTCCCTGCTTATTGCAGGGGGTTGGGCAAGATGGCCTTTGAAGGTCCCTTCCAACCCAAACCATTCTGTGATTCTATGTATGGCTAAGAAAACTTTGTGTTTATGTTTGTGTGGGCTCCCTTGTTTGTCTCTTTGTGGGTTTTGTTCTTGGAATTGCCGCAGGCACCAACACAATGAGATTGTTGTCCTGGACAGGCAGGGCAGCTCCCACAGTTACAGAGAGCAGGAATTCTCAGTGGGCCCCGAGACATCTTCTTAACCCCAAATGTTTATGCTGGTTAAGGTAAGACTTGGGCATCCACTTCCCCAAGGATCCAGGAAGATTCCCAGTGTCCAGCTTCTTGATGGAGCATCCCATGTGCTTACCAGGGAGCTCACGAACAAGTCCTCTGCTCTTGGTGCCAGCAAAAAAGTCTCTGCCAGCAGGTCTTTTCCTGGCCTTTGCCAGGCCTGGAAGAGCTGCTAGGAAGGACAGAATTCCTGAAAATGTGAACGAGAAAACTTATTGATGAGAAAGTGTTTGTGAGAAAATCCTCAGCCACCACAGCAACATGCCTGAGGGCAGGCTGAGATGGGATATTGGGAAGGAATTCTTCCCTGTGAGGGTGGTGAGGCCCTGGCACAGGGTGCCCAGAGAAGCTGTGGCTGCCCCTGGATCCCTGGAAGTGTCCAAGGCCAGGTTGGACAGGGCTTGGAGCAACCTGGGCTAGTGGGAGGTGTCCCTGCCCATGGCAGAGGGTGGAATGAGATGGGATGAGCTTTAAGATCCCTTCCAACCCAAACCATTCTGGGATTCCATCCAGTGAGAGTCAGCTCTTGACCAAGGGCCATCACCACATGACCCTCTGTTCACACCCCTGCACGTGGCAGAGCAGAATGAGGTGACATGAGGTGTCCCAGAGCACAGCACAGCTGCTCCTCCCAGCACACAGAGCCTGAGGAAGCCCAGGGTGTGGACAGCCCTGAGACCCTGTTTTGAGAAGGTGCCCCCCATGTCCTGGGCACCCCTCAGGTGTTGCTCTCCCAGTTACCTCGTGCAAGCTGGAGATGAAACCTGAAGAGAGGCTGGAGAGCCCAAAGCGCTTCTCGATGGTGGTGAGGCTGCTCTTGAAGTTGGCACTGTAGAGGAGCTGGGAGAGCTGGAGGAGCCCATGGCACAGCACAAACACCTGTGGGTAAACAAAGAATGCCACCCCAGTGAGGACCCAGTGGGAATCTCAGTCTCATTAAGGTTGGAAAAGACCTCCAAGGTCATCAGGTCCAACCTTTGACCAAGTACCTCCACGCCCACTAAACCATATCGAGAAGTGCCACATCTGCTCAATGTTTGAACACTTCCAGGGATGGTGACTGCACCACTTCCCTGGGCAGCCTGTTCCAATGATTATCCACTCTTTCAGTGAAGAATTTTCCCTGATACCTGATGTGAGCCCCTCTGTGCACCCCTTGAGGCCATATGAGTGCCCTGCCGCCGCTGCTGGCAACCACATCCCGCATGAGCATGGATGTATTCCAGCTGGCTTTGGCCAATGGCTGCACCTCTACATGGAGCATCCTGGGCTTCACTCAGCTGGAAAGTCAAACAACAGAACCTGCTCCAAGGGGTGCTGCTAGAAAAAGTCAAAAAAAGGGCATTAAAAACCCCAGAGGGAGAGGATGAAATATGCACAGCGTGGTCTCACTGCTGGAAGACTCCAAAATTGTGTTCCAAACCCAGCATCTTCCCTTGAGCCGGGCAGTGAGCCGAGCCAGGAGTCAAGCTGAGTGGGGGCAGAGGAGGGAATACAGAGAGCTTAGGGAGAAATGTGGTTGAAAGAGCCCGGGTGGGCTGTGAGAGGAGAGCGCTCTCAGCCAGGGATGCAAGAGGCAGCTCACAAGCATCTTTTGATCTATATTTAGTCAGAACAGTTTTCCTTTATTTTTCTTGGAAAGGAACGCATCCACACGGTGCCAAAAGTATTTCAAAATCAATTTAAAAAAAAATAAAATAGGGGGGAGTGGGGGAAAGGTCTTTTTATTTAGATTCACAGGAAATCAAATATTTGCTGAATACCGGAAGAGTGTCCCTCAAAGATAACGTCGGGAAGTGCTGGATGATGGATGGGGGATCAAAGGTACTGCAGGGCTGACAAATTCCTGATGTCCTTGGCCAGCAGAGCAGCAGTAGTCCTTATGAGTATTTATTTGGAAGGGCAGTAGCACCCAGTAGCCCATACCCACTAAATGATTTAAAAAAACCCCAAAAATGATCAAAATTGTCCACCCACCTTGGAGGATCCAAAGTGGGTGGAGTTGTGTTTTGGCAGCAGAGGAGGATGCGGGGCCAGGCCCAACAATTGTAGCAGGATTTGGGTAGAAGATGGGCAAGAAAATGGTTTCTTGGGAATCTTTTCCTGTGAGGGAGGAGAGATCCAGCCAGAAGACCTGGCTGGGAATCTAAAAGGAGAGATGCTGACAGACAGCAGAAGAAAAGAGGATGGAGATGAAGGAGAAGGAGAAAATGGAGCCCTGGCAGTGGGAGGGCAGGCTTGGAAAGACCTGGAGACCACAGGGAAGACAAAGGAGAAAGGCAAACACCCAAAAAATGAGGAAAGAAGGATCACAGGCACAAGCTGCCATCACGGAGTCCCCAGCCACATCTTGGTGGGTGAGAGAAGGCAGACTGGCATCAGGCTGGCATCAGGCTGGCATCAGGCTGGCATCAGGCTGGAATTGCCATTGCAATAACCGGGAGAAGACAAAGTCCCAAGCTGGGACTTTGCCCCGATGAAAAGCTGCAGAACAGGAATTTGGGGTGTAACGTGGGAAATCCTCCCAGAGAGGGACAAAGTGGAAGTGAAATATCTGCCAGTAAACTCTTGAAGCAGAATGACCTCTCCAGCCTCCCACTCTCAGCTCCCACACTCAAAATCCCATCCCAGCACAAAATCCTGCGGCTGGAAGCTGGATCCACCACCTTCCTCAGCCCTGACCTGGAATCACTGTGGGCTGGGCTGGAGCAAAGGGGTGACTCCTGTGAGGTTGGGAACTGGAGAAGGGATCTTGTTGCCAGAGAACATCAAATTCTGTTCCTGTGGCTCTGGCCAGACTCTGCTGAAGCCACTGGAGCAAGGAAGCGTTGGCTGAACTGAACAGCAGTGGCCCGGGACCGCCCGAGCTGCAGAGCAGCTGGAAGCAGAGCTCTCCTGGAGCCAGGCGTCAGCCGGAGAAGCAAAGCTGTTTACCAACAGGGAGGGAAGAGGGTGGATCACCGAGGCTGAATTTAGCGCAGCAAATGTCAGCCTGATCCCAGGGCAGATGGGGAGACGGAGTGTCGGGGATACAGAGGATGCTGGCACGGAGGGACGATGAGGACGAGAGGCAGCCTGGCTCCCTGGAATGCTGGGGTTGGCAGGACATGGATGGGTTGGAGGCATGGAAGGACCATGGGAACCATAGCAGGAGAGGAGAGGGACAAGCCATGGGTAGAGAGGGCAGGGAGGAAAAGGCAGAGCTACCAGGAGATGGCCCAAGATGTGTTTATGTCTCGGTGATAACCTGGGATGGCCAAAAGGGAGCCCTGGATCCTGTGACGCCTGGGACCAGGCTGGGGCTGCCTGCCAGGAGGGAAGGCAAGGTGGGAGAAATGCAGCTGGGAGAGGAAAACCTTGGGGTGTGACTGCTTCCCCCTGCCTGTGGGTCCTTCTGATCCAGCTCTCATCTGCAGGATTAACCGGAAAAGCAGCAAAGCCTGAGGGATGCTCCAGGGATGCGATCCCACCCTGAGACCACACAGCAGCCTCAGCCCTCGGATGTGCAGAGCCTAGAGGATGGGAGGAGAAGGGCAGGGGTGATTTTTTTCCTTGGGAGGAAGCTGCCACCCAAAACAGCCAGGGAAAGGCAAAACCTTTGCTCCAGGGCTTGTGCAGCTGGAGCGTGGCTTTTCCAGATACATTCCAAGTGTCCGGAGGTGAGACAAGGCCTGATTCAAGACTTCCCCTGCATTCAGCAGACTCAGTCTCCATTAAAATAAGGACATCCCAAACCTTGAAGTCTCTGAGTGCAAAAAACTGGGAGAGGGCCTTACTTGTCTCCAAAAGCAGCCCGTGCACCCCCTGAGGCTTGTGGACAAGAGGGGCACCACTCTCCTGTGTCCCCTCACAGGTCTCTCCCATCCCTATCCCTCTTCCCACACGTTCCCATCCCCGCATGTCCACGCTGACCACCCACAACCTGCCCGTGAGTGGAAACCAGCCCCGGCCTGGCCCTTCCAGCTGCTCCAGATGTGCTGTGCTGCCCCGTGCACCCGCCCAGCAGCCCCGGGAGGGGAGGCAGCTGCCCTAATCCATCTTCCCCGATGCCAAGAAGGGGTTCTTGGGGAAGAGCCAAGCTCACTCGCAGGGAGGTTCTGCTGACGCACAGCCGACACGAAGGCGAAGGCGCGGTGGGAGGTTGAGGAGCTGGGGGCACTCCCGGGTGCTGACCCTTCGGAGTGGAGGCTCCCACGGGAGCCTGGTGTATTTTTGGAGCTGCAGGCAAGGAGTAATTGCAGACAGGCAGGGAGCAGCACGGGAAGGCCAAAGGCGTTCACCCACATAGACCCCCCCCTCCCAAAATCCCCTCGTAGTCATCCCCATGCTTCCTCCGGAGCAATCCTGACTCCAGGCTGTTTACACAAGGCACTTGACTCCTTTCCAAAAGGAGCTGCTTTCAGAAGGGAAGCAAACTCCTGGGGGAGACAGGCTGCTCCCCCCAGCCAGCTCGTGGGGACCAGCACCTCCCAGGGCAGTGCTTTTTCCAAAGGAAGAGAAACCCACCCCATGGCAGGGAAGGGAGAGGACTGGTCCTTCCATGCTCTGGACAGTGGGAGCTGGCAAGGATTCGGTCAATCCCAGCCTAAACCTCCGTCTGAGATGTGTCCAGCAAATACTCAGGTTTAATTTCAAAGGAGTGAACCAACTCTATGGAGCCTCCAGGGATCTCCAGGAGTCAGGATAAGACTCCTCCAGGCCGGATCCTGACTCTGCTCTGCAGGGACCACAGGTTTGGGAGGATCCATGCAATGGCATGGCCATTGCTCCACCTGCAGGAGTGAGTTAAGGGTTAATTCCTTGCTCTGCTTCCACAACTCATCTCCAAAGTCATCACTCACCTCATTTTTCAGTGTCTTCCCCTTGGCAGCCCTGGCTGGAGACAAAGAGGGTGGAAAAGTTGACGGCGCTTGTGCTGATCTCCGTGCCTGGCATCCTTCCCACGTCAATGGGGATGGAAAGAGCCAGGGCTTTGTTCATTTAATGGACACAAGGACTGCCTGGACAGCTGGAGACCCTCACAGAACCTATCCAAGTGTTCCCAAGTGACAGAAGACACCAAGGTAGGACATGACCAAGAGCAAAATTAATCTGGCCAGAGTAAACCTTTGGAAAGGACTAGGAGTGAGGATGCTCCATCAATGCAGAATACTACTGGAGTTGTGTTCAAAGCAAAATTCCTTGACCTTAGTGGAAAGTCAGAAGGTTTCCCTCCCAAAATCAGGAAACATTCATCCCAAAGTAGGAGACTCCAACCTGCCCATCTCCATCTGAGCTTGCAAGTGAAAAAAAGGAAAGGGAGGGGGCAACTGTGGGAATTAATAAGAATATCCCCAAAATTTTAATAGGGAGAAGACAGGGTGTTTATTTCAGAGTTTGTGTGTGATCAGCTCTTACTACACTGGGAGATCCGCCTGCAGTAGGAGAGTTGAGGTCACTCAGGCCAAGAGAAATGTATCAGCTGGAAATGGGAAGTGCAGGGATGTGTGGGGAAATGCATCCCTCCTTGGCATCGCATTCCTATGGGCAGCTGCCTGGATTTGTAGATCCAAAAGTACCATGAAAGATGGAAAAAAGCACAGCATTTCCACAAAGGGAACAAAATACCCTGCACAGAGCCCATCCTTTAGAACCTCTGAGCCTGCTCCGATGGCAGAAATTGGCTACTAAGTGGGATTTCTATGGCAAATAATAAAAGAATATAAAAATCAATCTGATCAGGGATTGCCTGAAGCATGGAATGATGACTGTCTACTGGCAAGCTGGGCACGTTTTACACCCCCTGACTGTCACGTGCAAGGACAATATTTGCTCTTTTTGCAACAAACACAGACATGGGATTTCCTGGCACTGTATTCTGGTGGCTTTGCAAGGCCCCTGCGAGCCCAGCTTTGCCCAGAAGGGAGATTTTTGTCTGTGGAGGGCTGCTGAGACAGACAATATCTGCTGAGACAGACCCTCAGTGTGTGATGCTCCCCAAGAAAATACCTCCTGCTGGGCACCCAGCAGCCTTTCCTCCCTCCAGCAGGCTGGGTGGTTGTGATGCCTTAAATTGGCTACCTAGAAACAGAGACCAGACAGGAATAAAGGAAAAAAGGAGGGATTTATTTGAAAGGCCCTCAGGTCCACACCTCGGGGTCCAGAGGTCCTGCCTCAGTGGATCCCCAAAATGGACTCCCCAGATCACAAGAGCTTCACACTTTTATATCAACATCAATTCACCAACCAGAACCCAGCCAATGATGTGATTTCCTCCAAGCCTGTTCTTCTCTCCCCAAGATGAAGGTTTACAGTTCTTGTTTCTAGGTGTCCTTGAAGGGCAAGTTAGAGGTTTTGTTATGCCTATCTTAGCACAGAGAACAGCATAAGGGAACAGCATTTAACAAGCTACAGAAAACTTCAGTCACACTAGCAGTACAGGATTTGAAAAATATAAAAGTTAAAACCTAAGGCATCAGTTGGGTCTTCTCTCCCTCGTTCTTTCCCGAAGGTCTGTTTTCATTCCGGGGCATCGGGATCCACTCAGGCTTTCCTGGAGGGCAGGTCCAGGCTGGCTGGGCTTTGCCTGACCCAGAAGTGTGTGCAAACACTCCTCCTGGCTGGCCAGCCGTGCCTCGTGCTCCCTATCAGCGTCACTCCTCTCCCGTCCTGCTCCCCATAATCTTATCTACGCTGACCACTCCTTGCTTGTGTTTGGGCACCCAACCACCTCGCCCCTCATAAAAGTACCTTGCCTCAGGTCTCCTAGACCTTGATCCCACTAAACTTTCCAAGCCATCTTTTTCCTTATCCCACTGCTGGTGTTGCAGGTGAAAATCAGGTGGTTCTTCCCTTCTGGAAGCTGATCCCACCAAAAGGAAGCATGAACACAGTGCTGGACCCTGCAAACCCAACCTGTGCTGTCTGGTGCTGCAGGACCCTGGCCACTTCAGGTCCTTCTCCTCATGTCACTAAGGACCCTCCTTGTGTCTTTGCCACAAACTCTCATCTGACCCACCGTGCCTGTCTGCACAGTGCCCAGGACTGGAATATTGCTTTGATTTTATTGCTTAAATCAATGGCTCAAATCAGCTATGGCTTCCTCCTTGCAGTGTTTCCCTCTCCAAACCTACAGCCACGCTGCCTCCAGATCTGTGACTTGATGAATCTCCTGTTCTGGCTAAACAAAGCAATCCATAATCTTTTCCAACAGGATATGAGTGCACAACTGGTGCATCTCCAGGCTTCTGGAATACATTCCTCAGCAAATTCCTTCAGTCCATTGGAAGGAAGGGACAAAAAACTCGTCCTGCTGCTGTTGGGACCTCAGACCGTTTCCTCTGCAGGAGCCATCCAGCCTCCCCAGGGAGGGGAGAGCTCCCTGCTCCTGTTCACTGCTCCCTGTGTGCTCCCATCACCTTCACCCTGGCGTGCTCTCAAGCCTCATCACACTCTGAGAGCCCACAGTCTCCTCCTGACTTTGTTGTTCCCTCTCCTACCCTCTTCCATCTCCTCCCTCTCCCCGCCCTACTACAACACCCAGTTTAAACCTCTCCTAAGGCTTTTAAACCTCTCCCTGGATCACCTCTGGCTGACATAAGTGAGAATAATTCTCTGTTGTCCTCCTGTTTCCTTTTCCATGCCAGGCGGTCTGCAGGCATGGAAAAAAAAGCCTCCCCTTGCCTGCACTCGCAACACTTTCACACTGCTCCTCTGTTGCTCTCCAGCTTCCAGCTGAAACCAGTCCAGCTCCTCTAAATCAAAAGATATTTATAAAGCTCTCCTCCTTGTCATCTTTCTGGGGATCCCAAAATCAATTAAAATAGTTCAAAACCACGAATGAGGCAGTAAAGGCCAAAAAGCCAAAATATCTGAGGCTCTGTAAACAGAGGATTCCTGTGAAATAATCCTTTTCCAGTGGTTGTCTGGGAGCAGAAAATGGACATAGAATCATAGCATCACTGAGGGTGGAAAAGACCTCCAAGATCAGCAAGACAAACATGAGCTTAAATCACACGTTTGGGGCTCTGGACTGGGGGACATTGATGGGGTCCCTGGCCATGGGTGGGTATCAAAAGGACCAACCATCTCCTCCACCTTTTAAACCTGTTTTAACCCTGTAAGCTGCGAGGTGCTCAGTGTCCCCAGTGCCACCAAGTGCTGGCATCCACCTGAAGGTTGGGTTCATCCTGCATGTGCCCAGCAGTGCAACTGCGAGTCCCCCAAATCCCAGTGCCAGTCAGCACAGCCCTGGGAGCTCTGCTGAATGTCCCAGCAGGGGCATGCTCATCATAGAAATCACGGAACCTGGAACGATTTGGGTGGAAAGGGGCCTTGAAGCCCATCCCATCCCATTCTCTGCCATGGGCAGGGACACCTTCCACTAGCCCACGCTGCTCCAAGCCCTGGCCAGCCTGGCCATGGACACTGCCATGGATCCAGGGGCAGCCACAGCTTCTCTGGGCANTAAGGCATCAGTTGGGTCTTCTCTCCCTCGTTCTTTCCCGAAGGTCTGTTTTCATTCCGGGGCATCGGGATCCACTCAGGCTTTCCTGGAGGGCAGGTCCAGGCTGGCTGGGCTTTGCCTGACCCAGAAGTGTGTGCAAACACTCCTCCTGGCTGGCCAGCCGTGCCTCGTGCTCCCTATCAGCGTCACTCCTCTCCCGTCCTGCTCCCCATAATCTTATCTACGCTGACCACTCCTTGCTTGTGTTTGGGCACCCAACCACCTCGCCCCTCATAAAAGTACCTTGCCTCAGGTCTCCTAGACCTTGATCCCACTAAACTTTCCAAGCCATCTTTTTCCTTATCCCACTGCTGGTGTTGCAGGTGAAAATCAGGTGGTTCTTCCCTTCTGGAAGCTGATCCCACCAAAAGGAAGCATGAACACAGTGCTGGACCCTGCAAACCCAACCTGTGCTGTCTGGTGCTGCAGGACCCTGGCCACTTCAGGTCCTTCTCCTCATGTCACTAAGGACCCTCCTTGTGTCTTTGCCACAAACTCTCATCTGACCCACCGTGCCTGTCTGCACAGTGCCCAGGACTGGAATATTGCTTTGATTTTATTGCTTAAATCAATGGCTCAAATCAGCTATGGCTTCCTCCTTGCAGTGTTTCCCTCTCCAAACCTACAGCCACGCTGCCTCCAGATCTGTGACTTGATGAATCTCCTGTTCTGGCTAAACAAAGCAATCCATAATCTTTTCCAACAGGATATGAGTGCACAACTGGTGCATCTCCAGGCTTCTGGAATACATTCCTCAGCAAATTCCTTCAGTCCATTGGAAGGAAGGGACAAAAAACTCGTCCTGCTGCTGTTGGGACCTCAGACCGTTTCCTCTGCAGGAGCCATCCAGCCTCCCCAGGGAGGGGAGAGCTCCCTGCTCCTGTTCACTGCTCCCTGTGTGCTCCCATCACCTTCACCCTGGCGTGCTCTCAAGCCTCATCACACTCTGAGAGCCCACAGTCTCCTCCTGACTTTGTTGTTCCCTCTCCTACCCTCTTCCATCTCCTCCCTCTCCCCGCCCTACTACAACACCCAGTTTAAACCTCTCCTAAGGCTTTTAAACCTCTCCCTGGATCACCTCTGGCTGACATAAGTGAGAATAATTCTCTGTTGTCCTCCTGTTTCCTTTTCCATGCCAGGCGGTCTGCAGGCATGGAAAAAAAAGCCTCCCCTTGCCTGCACTCGCAACACTTTCACACTGCTCCTCTGTTGCTCTCCAGCTTCCAGCTGAAACCAGTCCAGCTCCTCTAAATCAAAAGATATTTATAAAGCTCTCCTCCTTGTCATCTTTCTGGGGATCCCAAAATCAATTAAAATAGTTCAAAACCACGAATGAGGCAGTAAAGGCCAAAAAGCCAAAATATCTGAGGCTCTGTAAACAGAGGATTCCTGTGAAATAATCCTTTTCCAGTGGTTGTCTGGGAGCAGAAAATGGACATAGAATCATAGCATCACTGAGGGTGGAAAAGACCTCCAAGATCAGCAAGACAAACATGAGCTTAAATCACACGTTTGGGGCTCTGGACTGGGGGACATTGATGGGGTCCCTGGCCATGGGTGGGTATCAAAAGGACCAACCATCTCCTCCACCTTTTAAACCTGTTTTAACCCTGTAAGCTGCGAGGTGCTCAGTGTCCCCAGTGCCACCAAGTGCTGGCATCCACCTGAAGGTTGGGTTCATCCTGCATGTGCCCAGCAGTGCAACTGCGAGTCCCCCAAATCCCAGTGCCAGTCAGCACAGCCCTGGGAGCTCTGCTGAATGTCCCAGCAGGGGCATGCTCATCATAGAAATCACGGAACCTGGAACGATTTGGGTGGAAAGGGGCCTTGAAGCCCATCCCATCCCATTCTCTGCCATGGGCAGGGACACCTTCCACTAGCCCACGCTGCTCCAAGCCCTGGCCAGCCTGGCCATGGACACTGCCATGGATCCAGGGGCAGCCACAGCTTCTCTGGGCACCCTGTGCCCGGGCCTCAGCACCCTCACGGGGAAGGATTTCTCCCCAATATCCCATCTAAATGTCTCCATCACCCCCATCTCCACCAGCGCTGTGGGCTTTACCAGGATGCTCCAGGTTTTCTGGCCGAGGTCAGAGCTCAGCAGCCCCAAAACCTCCCAGCCCCGGAACCTGAAGGCTTTTTGTGTTGTGCTCGGTCTGTTCCGGGGGGATGAGGGTGGAAGCAGCGGGCAGAGGGCCCGGCAGCCCTGCACTCAGAGCGAAAGCAGTGGCTGGGCTGGTTCCAGGAGCGAGGCACGGCAGGCAGCAGTCACGCTGCGGCGGGGCCAGGCGGGGCCCGGCTCTATCAGCGCAGCCCCGGCGCGCTCGGTGTCACCGCCGCCGTCACCGAGCGGCCACGTGTGACCGGGAGTGACTCCCGCAGCACCTCCGGAACTGCCGCAGCCGGGCTCCGCAGGGAGCAGCTGGGACCGCACGGATCCGAGCCCACGGCCGCATCCACAGGGAATTGCTTCCTGAAGCGCGGCTGCACCGCTCCGGCATCCCGAGCAGTGTCCCCCTGACTCCATCCCCATCCCTCCCTTCACACTCCCACTGGATCCCTCAAAGTGCCCCTTTCCACCAGGATCTTTCCCTCCCTGATGCCCATCCCNCAGCCTCTCACTGGGGGATCTTTGATAGATGTGCTAATTAGCAAGGCCTATAATTGTGTGCATTTCAGGGAATTCCACCAGGACCAAGTGCTGCACCCAAGGATCCTGAAATAAACACCAAAGTAAAAACTCCTTTTCCCCATCAACTGTGTTTTGGTTTTAATTTTAAGACCAGGGAAAGGCAACAGCACCTCTGTGTTCCCACCTCCAAATGTCAGTGGCTATGGATCCAGTTCTGGAAAACACCCTGAGAGAGATGTGCAGGGAGTGCAGGGAACATGGGATCCCTGTCACAGGGAACATGGAGGGGCAAGATGGTTTACATGGAAAAAGAATTTGTTATTTTGGCCCCAGCCCTGCAAAAGACACCCTGAACATGATCCCAGCACTTTGGGGATTAAATATGAGCTTCATGATTAAGGCTTCCAAGTCTTAATCATGTCCTTCCAAGCTTGTTAAAAGGAGGGAATTCTGTTGTGTTGGAAATTCTGTCCCCATCAGAAACTGCAATTGCCTGCACAAGGATGTTGTGTCTGATGGCTCTGGGTGGGTGGGGAGGTGATGCCTGAAGCTTCCCATAAAATCTGGGGCTGGATGAGGCTTTTTTATAATCCATCATTCACAGCACCAGTGGCTTCTTGTACAAACAGGAGCTACAAACCCCTTCAAACCTTGATGGTGACCGTGCCGTGCCTGCTGATGACCATTCACTCCAAAACTCCCCAAACCTGGAAATTCCACTGTGACACTTGGATGTCCTACTCATATTTTGGGGCTGAGGGGACTGGCACTGCACACAGGCTGACGCTTTCTCACCCTGAAGCAGTTCTTTTGTTAATGTATATATTTTTAATGCAAATGCCACGGGGCAGGAAGAGCGAATAGGTCAGGAAAGGGTGGGGGATCTTGTTGCCTGTCAATGTATACATTTGCTCTTAAAAGCAAGAATATTTCCCTGAGGGATGGGTGCCCTGACATCCCAGATGGAGCACACCATCCCTCTGATGCCAACGAGCATATCTGGGCAGAGCTTAAACTGTTCCTTCACGCGTTTCCACGGTGCCACTGTCGGGCTGGTGACTTTTTAAATCAGAAACAGTTTTAAACAAGAAGTTTTTAAAGAAGAAGTTCTAAAAAGCAGTTTTAAAGCTTTTCTTCAGGCAATGGTTTTCCTGCCGCCTGCAAAGTGACACCCCTGAGTCATCTGCCCTTGGCAAGATGCCCCTAAAAGGTCCCATCCAAGTGCCCTGGGGTGTGTGGGGTGCTGAGCACCCAGCCCAGCTCTGGGGCACCCACACCCCACACCCTGCAGCTGCCTTTGGGGTGTGCAGACGGAGTAGCATTTATTTGTTGGGGCTTTTGTTTCTTAATCCGAAAGTTTGACATCCTGCAAGAGGGTTTGGCAATGTTTTTTCACTCCAGGCTATTTTTGCGTGCTGCCAGTTTCCAGGAAAGAACATGAACTGCAAGGAGGGCTCTGGTTTTGGGGTGCCTTTACTCACCCCAAGTCATGGTCATTACTGCAGCAGCCTGGAGGGGGCTGAGGACACGTTTTGCACCTCCAGCAGAGCAGAGGAGAGGTCAGCATTCCCCTCCAGAGGAACATCAGAGCAGCCCAGAGGCAGCCCTAAATCACCCAGGGTAACCTCAAGCTCTTTCTCCTGGAGCCCACAGCCAAAAAGTGCCATCAAGCCACCAGCTGGAATAGCCCAGCCTGGGCAGTGGGGACCTTCGGGGGTATAGGGCTGGGAGACATCATCTGGGATGATGCCTCCAGCCCTGGGAGCTCTCAGACGGAGGAGCCCCTTGGGAACAGCCCCACGGGACCCACGGCATTCCAGGGAGTCCAGGGAGGTGCGGGCAGCCCCGTCCTTCGTGCGGGGTGAGGGAAGCTCGGCGGCCAACAAACCCCGAACCCATTCCGACCACGACACCTCATCCACGGCCACACATCCTGAAAAGCGCGGGCTGGGGAGCGCTGACAAACCGCAGCACACGCGCTCGGATCCAGGGACACCGGTGGGAAAGCACAGCCCGGGCTGGGCAGCACCGGCAGCGCCGACTCGAGGGGGTCCTGCCCGCCCGGGGCCCCTCGCACACCCCCGGAGCTGCTCTGCCCCCCAAAAACTGCGCCTGGCTGCTCCAGGTGCCGACGCGTGGAGGTGCTGCCAAAGTGAGGCGTGGCAATCCCCCCCTTTCCAGGGACATCCAGGCGGATGTCCCGAGGACAGGAACCAGCACGTGCAGCAGCCTCGGTGCGCATCCAAAACAGGGGAAAAAATCCGGGCGAGGGGTGGGGTGGAGCCAGATGGTTGGCGGGGTGTGAAACGTGACCCACGGCCGGGGTGAGCCGTGTGTCCTCCCGCAGGCAGCGAGCTCGGGAGCCCGGAGCTCAGGCAGGGGCCGGCTCTCAGGTGAGAGCAGGTAAGGAATTGGGCAGCCAGCACCGGAAAACTCACTTCAACCCACCGAGCTTTTGTTTCTGTCACTCAAAAGATTTGCTCACCCAAGTTTTTAAAGCAAGCCCGTGTTATTCTAGGGCAGTGCTTTCTTTTCACACCAGGATGTGGTTAATCATTCCCCAAGCAGCAGCACACCGTGTACCAGACGCTGTGGGGAAGCTCACGGAGAGCTGCTCCGTGGGGTGAAACACCCACGTGCCGTGCGGGGCATCACTCCGAACCCTCCGAGCCCCCCCGGCCCTGCCCGGGCACAGAGCAGGGCAGGATTACCCAGGACTGCTCCAGAAGCTGATGTTCAAATTCTGCATCATCAGACACCCTCCGTTCCACCCGCGGTGCGTACGAGGAACGTGGGGATGCGTGGGGCGGGCTGGGGTCCCTCTCCAGGCAGGAATCCGCCTCCCTCCCCGCGAGCATCCCTGCCCGGCTCCCATCCTTACTTTGATGTTGCAGAAGATACTCCTGGAGCAGGTGCTGGAGCTCCTGGGGATGTCAGCTGGGGATTTGCCAACTTCAGGGTGGACTCCCATGGCCAGGGCTTCCCGAGGAGCCCGGGGCTGTGGGGCTGCGCGTGGGCGTGGGCTGCCGCCGCTCTCCGGCCCGTCCCGCAGCCCGCACGGACCGCGCCGAAATCCCTCCAAGGCTGCGAGTGAGCCAGGCAGCGGGAGCGTCAAGTTTTTATAAGTCGGCTCCCGGGAGCGATGATGAAACGCTTTCTCCTCCCTCTTTTGCTTTGTGCGCCGAGGGAACTTTAAAGCCGCAGGAAGCCAAGGCAGCGCGCAGGGAGCAGGTGGGAGCGAGGGCTCGCCGGACACCTCGGGGGCTGTGGGGGCTGTGGGGCTGTGACAGTGCTCTGCCCGCCCCAGGGGACACCCCGACCCAACACTGAGCTCATGTGCCAGGCTGCAGGACGTGGCTGCACACGGGAGCGGCTCGGGCAGCGGAGCCTTCCCGCAGGGAAAACGATTGGGATTTTATTCCAAAGGCCACCTGAAGAGGCGAGAGGAAGGCGAGGCACCTCTCAGCAACTGAGATTTGGCTCCCAGGTGGTGGGAAGGGGAAACTGAGTGGCCAGATGAAGAAATGCTTCCCCGAGCCGAGGGCTTTTGGAGGTAAAAAAACCTTCCGAGTTTGTTTTCATGGAGAAAGCTGCATTTGTGCAGCTCCCGAGCACTGTTCTTTTCACCAACACCTCTCGGGGCTTTGTTTATGCAAAGCACTGATTTATTTTGCAAGCTCCTCTCAGGGGGAAACGCGTCAGAAGGAGCAGGGCAGGTTGATCCAGCCGGAGGAGAAACCAGCTTCAAGCGTTTTGTCCACATTATCGCTTTCCCTGCGTAAAGCAGGTGGGGAGAGCGCGGGGACCCCGTGGCAAAGAGTGAAGCCCACGCTGGGCTGTCCTGAGGCTGGAGAAATCAATCGCAGCCCCCGGAATGGTGGGGCTGGCGGGTCCCGGTGTGCGGTGCCGAGGAGCCGAGCCCCTCCCGGTGGCACCCCCGGCCCCAGCGGGCCCCGGCCGTGGGCGCTCACCACGAGAGGGTGCCTGGAACCCGTGGGAAGCTGCTCCCGGGCGCTGCCGTCCTCCTCCCGCACCCTCCCGCCGCACGACCCCCGGGTGAGGACCCTCGGGATGTGGCCGTGCCTAGGGCAGTGTGACAATCAGCCCCGCTGAGATAAAAAGAGCTCATTCCGGCTGTCAGCTTCCCCCTTTTGGAACCCTGTCCCAGGACAGGTGGGCATCGCTGGCCTTAGGGTGGCAAAAGAAGCATCCTTGTTTTCCAGCTCGCTTTTTCCACTCCCATCCCCAAATTTGCCCGATCTGGGACCAGGACATGGCATGAAAGATCCTTTATTCCCTGTCAGAGTTAGCCAAGCCCTTTTACCCAACATTCTATGGCAAGGCATGGAAGTTTCACCCTTACCAAGAGAAAAGCTCAAGCAAACCAACATCTCTGCTCCTCTCCCATCCTCCCCAGGAGCCCAGCGTGACACTGACCTAATTTTTCAGGCGGTGCCTGTCCCGCTCCTTACCGGCCCTGTCTCTCCGTTTATCCTGCAGCGGCCGTGACGCTCGCTTTGCCATAACAACCTCTCCACCTAGCAGCTGTTCTGGCCACTGACTCCAGCTTTTCCCTGCAGATTTGTCTCCGTAGAGCCAAACATAGCGGGGAAGGTGCCTGGCAAGGCTGAGCGTGGCCTGGCAGCAGGATAACAGCCCTGCCCTTATGCCCCGTGCCACGTGTGAGGTTGGACACCTCGTGATGGGGGTGACCCCCACAGGGGGAGGCAAAAGGCTGTGGTGGGTCAAAAGGGAATCGTGACTCTGTGTCTGCCTCTGGTGAACACCTCTGGGGGCTGGATGTCGCTGCCCCACTGGAATTGTTCAGATGGGAGAAGGCCTCTATGACCATGGAGTGCAACTCTTCCCCCAGCACTGCCAAGCCCAGCACCAACCCACGTCCCCAAGTGCCACATCCACACCTCTGTTAAATTCCTTCAGGGATGGGGACTCCACCACTGCCCTGAGCAGCACCTTCCAATGCCTGACCACCCCTTCTCATTTAGGAATTTTCCCAATATCCAATCTAAACCTCCCCTGGCCCAGCCTGAGGTCGTTCCCTCTCCCACTGTTCCTGTTCTCTGGGAGCAGAGCCTGACCCCCCCACCTGTGTGCCCCCTCCTGTCAGGGAGTTGTGCAGAGCCACAAGGTCCCCCCTGAGCCTCCTTTTCTCCAGGCTGAGCTCCTTTCCAAGCTCCCTCAGTCACTCCTGGTGCTCCAGACCCTTGAAGGATGCAGGTCCTCGGTGGGAACTGACCACACACCTCATTCAGTGGCTGGAGCAGCCTTGGACATGCTTGGAAGCACAGGACCTGTCCCCCCAGGCACTGTTGTCCTCCCTGGGTCTGGCCACCCCCAGCAAGCCCCTGCTGGATCTCAGACATGGAGAGGTGCCCCAGCAGGGCTGATTTGCTGGAGGGCAGGGAGAAATGATGCTGGCAAACCACGCTGCCCTTGTATTTCCCAATGTGCAGCTCTTGCAATAGGTAAGGCAAGAAAACAGGTGGTTCATGCCAGGGACCTCCCCAGGGGCTGCACGCCCTGCTGACCCACCCCACTCCACATCCTGGTCTGTGCTCCAGGAAGAGCTCCCAGTGAATGTTTTCCCTGAGCAGGGAGAACTGCCCAAGCCTTGGCAGCTTCAATAGCCACAGTAACACAATAAAAGGTGACAATCTGAATTTAAAGTCCAGTCATCTCTGACCATTGGAGAGCTGACATCTCCCAGGCTTTTATCCCGCTGGAAGAGAAACTCCAGCCCTTGGACACACCTTCATCTCCAGCTTTCTTACACTGCTTTTAAATCATGGACTTCAGATTTTGCAACAAGAGTAACAAAATGATCTGCACGTGAGAAAGTGGGGGTTCCCTACCTCTTTTTGAGAATCCTCTACTGCATTTCACTTTCTTGGCAGGGAACAACTCATCCTGAAAATGAGTGCACAGGAAGGAAGTGATTTATGGTGGTCCTGACAAGGGGAGGAGAGTTGGGTTTCACATTCTTCTCATCATGCTCTGTCAGGGCGATAGGGTTGGCGTTAAAGTGCCTGGCAGGGGAGATCCCACATCAGCAGGGTTTGGTTTGTTTTACAAGGTTCCTGGGGCTGTGCTTCATCTTCAGCCCATGAAATGAGCTCCTCCTCCAGCAGTCACACTCCCCTGTCCAAGGAATGAGCTGGAAGGGGATCCCCTCGTGCTGCTGGCCGAGAGGGAATCAACTTCTTTGGTCAGCAAGGCTGAGTCAGGGCGCAGCTCCCCATGTACCCAGCAGCTCACCCTCTAGGGCAGCCTTTTCCCTCACCCACAGCAGGGCACCAGTGGAATGGTTTGTCTCTACATGAGACATGCCCACCTTGCACGTTCCCAATGGCCAGACCAAACTTGCACCGGTGCAGGAGCTGAGCTCTTTGGGGTGCTCACCTTGTTCACAGAACATCAGAACCCTCTGAAGCCACTTCCCCTCCTCTGGGGAGGAGATTGGGTCAACATAGCCATACATAGCCACGAGTAAAGAGAGCACTCTTTCCCCACACCCTTTCCCCTCCTCAATTCTTCCCACCGAGTGGTGGGCTGATGCTTTCCTGGGCTGATGCTTTTCTGGGATGATGCTTTCCTGGGCTGATGCTTTCCTGGGCTGATGTTTTCCTGGGCTGATGCTTTCCTGGGCCGAGGACAAGGCTCGCTCTGCTTTGCCACTCAGCTTCAATCTGGCAGGGACTGAAGCACCTCACTTTTCCTCCACAGTGTCTCCAACCTGTCCTGCTCAATTATTTGTTGCCAGCTGGGCTTTCAAGCCAGAGAAATCAAGGAAAGGTTTGTGTTGGAATGGATCTTAAAACCCATCCAGTTCCAACCCCTGCCATGGGCAGGGACACCTTCCATTACACCAGGTTGCTACAAGCCCTGTCCAGCCTGGCCTTGACACTTCCAGGGATGGGGCAGCCACAGCTTCTCTGAAACTTAAACTTAGAAATTATTTTCTTAACTGTTCTACCACCCCTAGAAGACCTCAGAGTGCTCTGGCAGCCACCACTGAATGGAAATTAATTTGCTGGGGAAGCAAGCACGAAGGCCTTGGGCTCCCAGGAGGTTTCAGAATTGCAAGTACAAACATTGCGCTGGGAATGTGGATTAGGAACCCCCTCCATGTTACCAGAGGCAGTCCCTGGGGGTGCAGAGCAGCACACCAACCCCACCCCTGGAGCCCCCATTTATTCTCCAGGGCTGGTGGTGTGGCACGGGCGGGGAGCAAGGACTGGAGTGGCACCAGTGGTTCCTGACAGTGCCTGTGGTTGGGAATTCCAGAGCTGGGTTTAAATCTGCCAGAGCTGTGTATTTGGAGCAGGAATACTGGCCAGGGGAAGTGCACAGCTGTACCTGAAGAACAGGCCTGGCTGGCTCACCTGTCCTGGGCATGGAGAGTGAGGGGCAGGGGATTGACCAGCACCCCCGGGGGTGTCAGCCTCTGGGGAGGGGACACTGCTGTCCCCACGGGGGAGAGGCCCATAGGGGGTTTGCTTTTGGGACAAGCGACAGCTGAGCCCCAGAGCAGGAGGTGGCACTGCCTGTCCTCCCTCTGAGGCCACCAGAGCCACGCCCAGGGTTAGGAGTGAGGTCAAGGTGGGATGGAGGGCAGGGAACTCCTCTGGGAGGTGACGGCAGAGCTGCGTGTCAGGGTTAAACCTTCCCTCCCATGATGCTGACTAATAAATACGTCAGGCAACTCCATCCCATATCCAAAGCCAGGCAATCCAAGCTCTTGCAGGGCAGCAGCAGAAGCAAGGTGCGTTCTGGAGGAATAAATGGGAGGGCAGGTTTTGCCGGGCTGTGACTGCAGGAAACTGGGAGGCTGGGACTTTGGTAGGCCAAGACTTTAGGAAGAGAAGAGAGGAGAGCAGAAGCTCCTCCACTTTTAAGAGCTAACATGGGAATGGAGGAAATACTTCTAAATGAGCCCTGGTGGTGCTTCATGTTTCTTGAACAGCCACTTTCTTTTCCTCTGCCTTTTCTGTTTCAAGTAACTCTTGCTTATGCTGAGGCCACTTGGGTTTCACCATCAGTTAAGTCAATGCCATGGTACACCAAATTCTCTTCAGGTTAACTGGAGATGGCCTGAGGGGTGGATTATTTTGGTGGGAGAGCCAACTCTCCATTCTCCATAACACCTTTCCCTCCTCTCCTTTCTCCCCAAGAGCTTTCGGAGGTGCCAGCCCCAAGGTGTCCCGTGTGGGGCCTTTAGCTCAGCACATTCCAGAGGAGAAGCCCTTCTGGCTGGTTTAAAGGAGGAGGTGGGAGATTGGAATGAAGATTATTCATTCCACACCCTGCCCATCCGTGTTGTGCCATACCAGAGGGCAGTTGGAAGGACGGGCGATGACGCGCATCCCTCGGCGCAGTGTGGGTGCTGGGAACGTCACCCAGCACCCAAAGGACTCCCCCCAGCCCTCACACCCTCCTGGCACTCTCCAAGCACAATCAAACATCCATGTTTCCAACAGCCAGATGTGTGTAGCCAAGCCAGAGCCCCGGCCTTCACTGAAGCAGGATGTGTTCTGCACGCCAGAACAAAGAGGCAGCCTTTGCCTCGGAGGGTTTGCAATCTGAAGCATCAGTATCCTGTAGGAAAAGCAATTAAAGGAGGCAGACAAGGATCTGACAGAGCCATTCAAAGCAGGATTGCATTTCCTTGAAATTGCTTCAAGTGATCACGATGAGACCATCTAAATTATTCTGCCCACTGCCAATGAACTGCACAGTTGGTAAATATTTTGGGAACAGTGCCCCTGAGCGAGGCTTCTGCTGCCTGGAAAGGTAGAGTCAAATATTTATGTAAAATTCCCTCACCTCCACATCTCCATGAAGTTACACCCTGGAGAGACAGACTTTTCCAGGCTCTCCTCTGCCTCAAAATGGGTTTCAAGGCAAAGCTGCTGCATCCACCAGCACCAAAACCTGCTGCTGACGGTGGGAACATCCAAAATCCCTGCAGGTCTTCAAAGCTGCCAGGGGTGAGATGTGGGACTGGATCAGACCTGAGCAGCTGAAGGAGGGCCCTATCCAGAGGGTCATCCTGATGCCTGAAATGGCTACCTAGAAACAGAGAGCAGACAGGAATGAAGGAATAAAGGAGGGATTGATTGGAAAGGCCTTCAGAGGTACACTCTGGGCTCCAGAGGCTCCTGCCTCAGTGTATCCCAACATGGACGATGACAGCTCACGAGCGCTTCATACTTTTATATCATTTTTATATCATAAATTTGTTTTTATAATATGATATATCACTTTTATAACATAAATTCACCAACCAGAACTTAGCCAATGATGTGATTTCCCCCAGGCTTGCCCCCCTCTCCCCAAGATGAAGGTTTACATTTCTTGTTCTGGGTGTCCTTGGAGAGCAAGTTACAGAGGTTTTGTTATGTCTATCTTAGCACAGAGAACAGCACTTAACAGCTACAGGAAACCTCAGAATCACAGTAGCAGTACAGGATTTGAAAAATATAGAAGTTAAAACCTAAGCCATCAATCCCACAGCAAGGGGCTTGTCCCAGCCCAGGGAGGAAGCTGGTGACATCTCAGCATCACCTGTCCCAGCAGGTGCTCCCAGCTGGGTGTGATCCAGCTGCACCAGCCATCCCAGGAAAAGCCAGAGAGCTCAGGTGTCAGCCTCCTGCTCCCCTCGGGAAGCTCGGTGACGTGTGGGATGTGTCACCGTGAGACACCCTCTAATTCCCTGTGGGCGAGGAGCCTCTGCTCCCTGACGGGGAAGGGACTGACGTGAGCTCAGAGTCCCCACGGACACCCCAGGAAGGGCTGGAGGGGGTGGGATGGTCCCCGTGGTGTCAGACATGGGACACCCCAGGGCCCACATTGGTCACATCCCACTGGAAACCTTGGCTTCCTCCAGGAGCTGATCCTTGTCGGGTATATCATGGGATCCCAGGATGGTTTGGGTTGGGAGGGACCTTAAAGCCCATCCAGTTCCACACCCTGCCATGGGCAGGGACACCTTCCATTACACCAGGGTGCTCCAAGATCCATTCTGCCTGGTCTTGGACACTTGCAGGGATGTGGCAGCCACAGCTTCTATGACCCTTAAACTCAGAAATTATTTTCTTTAGCTGTTCTGCCTCCTTTAAAAGACCTCAGAGTGCTCTGGCAGCCACCACTGAATGGAAATTAAACTAAAAAAAGCAAAATATCCAAAAGCTTTAATGGCTCTTACCCCATTACATGACAGGAGCTTGTCCAAGCGCTGTGCAGAGATCACAGCTCTGATCTGATCCCTCCTGAAGCCGTGCTAAGGACTGTAAAACCACAAACTTTGGATGCTTGTATGCTTCCCTCTGGAAAAAAGGTTAAATTCAATAAAAAGAGGATAAGCGAGAGTGAATTCAGCACATCTCATTCCTAATATCTCTGGCTCTGACTGCACTCACACTGCTGCAAGTCCTGAAGCTCTGGGCATTGTTAAATATGGAATGAGAGTTATGTGTTTGCTAGGAAAATGCTTCAGTCTCCACTAACAGGCAGCAAAATATTTTTATTATACTATATATTGACTTATTTAACGATGATGGCGACAGGGGTGCCAACAAAGTTGTGTAATCATCTCGGTGGTTTTTTTTTTTTTTTCCATTTTGTTTTTCAGCTGCTCAGAAGTTTCATAAAAGCTCCTTGTTTGGTTCGAAATCTTGCAGATCTCGGGGTGTCACCGAGGAAGGGTCACCCCCTCCACAGCCCAGCCTGGGTTTCAGGCAGCAAACTCATCAGCACAGCCCAGACAAAGCCATTAAACCTGCTCTGCTCGGGCTGAGGCAGTGGTGGCTCTGAGTAAGGCACTGAGGTTTGGCAGCCACCAAGCCCTGCTGACACGGGGTTTGTAGAGCCCAGCTGGGAATCAGGTTTGACAGACCCATTCTGGAATGCTCAGAGCTCTTGGATCTCCAAGTTCCTCCTCCGAGGTTTTCCAAGGAGGCACTGCTGCTACCAGCTCTTTACGTCCCCACACAAAACACCTTTGGAGGGACTCTCTTCCCACAGGGTTCCCTCCAGCATGGAGATTTAGCAGCTCAAACCCCAAAACTAAAGCAAAGGCTTGGCCATACCTTGGTAGTGGCAGCTCTGGCTCCATCCTGGGCGTCATCCCCGGAGGAGAATGCCCAGGGCAGGATGGAAAACTGCAATGCCCGTGGTACAAAAAGTGCTGGAAACTTTCTGTTTGGGGAAGCTGGAATCAAAACAGTGAGAAGGTTTTGGATCTCAAGAGGCCTCTCCAAACTCTGAGTGCGGGCAGGGAAGGGCTGATTTCGAGCTGCTATCGGCATGAGCCGTTGCAAGTGAAATTTGTTTTCCTTGGAACAGGCAAGTCCAACTGGAACAATGGCTGGAACTGACATTTTGTGAGGAAAGATTTTGTTTCATCTTGAAAGGCTGCAACACCTTGAAATATTTTCCAATGGAAATGACATTTTGTTTCTGCTGGTACACAGAGGAGGAGTCCCATCACAGTTTCCATCCTTGTCCCGCCCTTCCCACTTTGGCAGGAGGGATCCATGGAGCCACGTGCAAGAGCAGTGGAGAGCCATCCAACCATCACATCCAGGGGCATGGAGAACCATCCAACTATCCCATCCAGGGGCATGGAGAACCATCCAACCACCACATCCAGGGGCATGGAGAACCATCCAACCATCACATCCAGGGGGATGGAGAGGCATCCAACCACCACATCCAGGGGCATGGAGAACCATCCAACCACCACATCCAGGGGCATGGAGAGGCATCCAACCACCACATCCAGGGGCATGGAGAGCCATCCAACTATCCCATCCAGGGGCATGGAGAACCATCCAACTATCCCATCCAGGGGCATGGAGAACCATCCAACCATCCCATCCAGGGGGATGGAGAACCATCCAACCATCACATCCAGGGGCATGGAGAACCATCCAACCACCACATCCAGGGGCATGGAGAACCATCCAACCACCACATCCAGGATGATGGAGAACCATCCAACCACCACATCCAGGGGCATGGAGAACCATCCAACCACCACATCCACAGGCATGGAGAACCATCCAACCACCACATGCAGGGGCATGGAGAACCATCCAACCACCACATCCACGGGGATGAAGAACCATCCAACCACCACATCCAGGGGCATGGAGAACCATCCAAGCAGTCACCATGGGCACAGCTCAGGGAAATGCCCATTTTAATGTGGGAAGTGGAGGGCAAGAGGTCCAGCAGGATCTGTTTTGGACTGAGGAGCTGTAAGAGCTTGGGGGAAGGCCAACAAATTAGGAGAAAAACAGCACTGAAATGTGACATATCACAAAATAGGTCAACAGGAGACCTGGGGTTGGTTTTAAAGCTCTTGGTTTCTACCTGGCAGGAGGAGGAGACCTCTTTGAATCTCCTCTGTAGACTGGGTGGGAGCACTGGAGGGAAGCCAAAACCCCTGTCAGTTTTCCATAAAGAAGTGGAAGGGAAACAGGTAACAACTGAGAAATCTGAGCCCTGCTTTGTTGTAGTCTCAGGTTGCTCGTACCTGGAGAGCTCAAGAAACATCCAACCCCTCCCGTCTCCAATCTGGACAAAAGCTCTGTTCTTGAAAAGCTTCCTGAGCAGAGGAAAGTTGCAATCTCAGGTTGGCTGCAGCACTGCCCTTTCACAGTTTCAAAACATTTCCTTTAGATCATGGCTTTTTTAGCACTGTGTGATTAACTCACATTCCTAAACAATCATTTCAGGGCAAAATAATCTGCTGCTGTTTCCTTTCAGAAATGGGCTGAGGACTCTGAGACATCTTCCTCCCCTCATCCCCCCTCCCACATTCTAAATTATTGTGAAAAGCTTTGGGTTTGGAAAAATGTGCCCTTTTTTCCTTCTTCTTTTTCTTAAATTTTGAACCCAAATGGAAAGAAAATCACAGTATCCCAGTCAAACCTGTTGGAAAGAGGAACCTTCCTTTCCTCTTTTCCTTTAGGAGATAGGACAAGGGGGAATAGCTTGGAACTGAGAGAGGGCAGGGTTAGATGGGATACTGGGGAGAAATCCTTCCCTGTGAGGGTGGGGAAGTCCTGGGTGCCCAGAGAAAGCTGTGGCTGCCCCTGAATCCCTGGAAATGTCCAAGGCCAGGTTGGACAGGGCTTGGAACAACCTGGGACAGTGGGAGGTGTCCCTGCCCATGGCAGGGAGTGGGACTGGATGGGCTTTAAGATCCCTTCCAACCCAAACCATTCTGGGATTCCATGATCCTTCAAGAACATCCTAATGGAGATGATGCTTCTGCTCCCAGGCCACCCCAAACCTCGTGTCCCCCTGACTGTGCTGGGGATGGGCTGGTGAAAGGAGTGACTCAGCACCACATCCTTGGACCAAGTCTGGCCCACACAGTCCCTGCCTCGGGGTATCAGCACCACAATGTCATCAGGGGAACCTGGCTGGTCCTGGCTGCTCAGCAAGCTGCTCAGCTGTGTCCCAAGCACAGCAAGGACCCGAGTCACACACAGAAGGGAGCAAGGAGCAGGTGTGGTGAGGAGCTGCCAGCTCCCATGACACACATTTTGCCTTCACACTCCACCTGAGCCACTTCAGAGCCGCCCCGCCAGGTGACTGAGAGAGTGACTGAGTGACTTCTGAGCCTCTGCCACGGCTGCTCAGCCTCACCCTGGAAAACAAGGCAGATGTTTATTTTCACAGGGAAATCAGTAAATTGTCCTGACAGCTGTGATGGAGCACTCCCACCCAGAAGAACTCCTTTGACCAACCACCTTCCTGATGGGCTCGACTTTATTTACCTTAAAAATTACTTGCTTCGAATCAGGAACATTGTGTTCCTCGCCTGTGTCTGACAGCTGACAGTCAGATGAAGGATCTGTCAAAAGGTTTGAATTCCAGAGCAAAAGGCATGGCTGGGGTCCCAGCAGCTGGATCCATACTGGCTGGCTGCACAGAGACCCTCCTCCTGCTCTCTCTGACATCCAGCACAGAGCTGTAAGGGGAGACACATTCCAGTGTAAAAATAATGTGGTCACTGGTGGTCCCCTGAAGCTCTCCCAGAACCAATCCTTTGAAGAGTGAGCTGCCAGCTCATGGAGCAAGCTGCCTGTTTTCCCTTGGAAGTGGCATTCTAAAGTTTCCCCGCACCCTGAGCAAAAGGAGAGGGACAGGAGCTGCTGTTCTTTAGAGAAGAAACTCCCCTGAGCTGCTCGTCTGAAGGGAGGACCACACACTGCTGTAGGGGTGGGATGGTAGAGGCCACTGGGGTGTTTGGTCAGCACCAGGAATTGCACAGTCATCCTTCAACTCCCTCCCTTCTCCAGACCTCCTTGTGAGCTGGAGTTAAGGAGAATTGGCTTCATCTGACAGGGGGGTGGGCACCCTCTAGCCAGAACAGAGGGAAGCTGCATGGACACACATTTTTTGGGGTCAGGTGAGCCCTTCTCAAACAGCCTGCGGGGTGATGTCAGTGGGGGCTGCTGAGCTATCCAATGCAAGCACTGCCTTTCTTTCAGTGAGGAGCCACCAAAGTCCTCACCTCGTTCAGGCCAGACTCCTGCATCCCTGACACCCCAGGGACACCAGGAACCCCAGTGCTCCCCTCAGCACCACGAAGGGAAAAGCTCTGACGCACACCCAGAGACATGTTATCCACATGAGTTCAGTAATTTCAGCGAGGGGTCATTTCCTCAATGCCTCTTCCTGTCGTTTGACCTCTGGCTTGGCCTTTTCCTTCTTTTGCAAGGTCACCCATCACAGCCCAGGTCACAGCAGGGAGAAATGTCACCCCACTTCTGGGAACTCTTCCTGGAACGCGCCCGCCTCTGTTATCTCTGCGCCGACACGTTGCTGAAGGAGCCTCTTGACTGGAAACACTCAACTGGGAAGAGAAATGGGACATCCCATCCTGCTCCTGCCTCCTGCCTCCTCCCTTCTCCTTTGGGGAATGTCTGTAGGAAACACAACCCTGTCCCTTGCAGTCAGGACGCTCAGTGGTGAGACTGAACTATCCTGGCCCGAGGTCTTCATCACCAAGGCACCAAACATCAGACAACAGCTTTCCTCACGTGACTTTTTCCTTCCAAATTTGAAACACAATGAGCCTGGAAAGGCAAAAATAGTGGTTTAAATTTAGCTAGAATAGACTGAGAGGCACCGCCGGCACTTCCGCTTCCAGCGACAGAGGTCTGCGGCCAGGAGGAAGCAAACAAAACAGGAGGAGAAGCCGCCAGGCCAGCTGTAGGATGCAGTTGTTGAGGAGATGGCCAAGGAAAGATGATAGCATGATGTTTGTCCCGTGGAGACTCTCTGGACAATGCCTGACTCATCGTTTGTTGCCTGCTGCCCTGCTAGAGCGAGCGAGGCAGGGGATGGAACATAACTGGAATAGGTGGAGCACAGCAACTGTTCCTCTCTCGCATGACTCAGGCTGTACCTCCTCCCATCCCCAGAGGCCCTGGGATTTGGGGTCTTCCAGGGATCCAAGCTGCCCTCTCTGTGGGCTCTTGATGCCAACAGAAGGCCATAGGCACCTGGACAATCGCCTCCTTTTCCGGTCCCACCAGGAGATTTGCTCTCAGATGAACGGTGTCAACTCAAACCCAGAATGGGCACAAACAGAGCAGCAGCAGAGGGATGGGAAGATGCCATGAGGAATTAAGACTCAGCCAGTTCCCTTCTGCTTCCACAAAAAGCGATGCAGATCTTGTCTGGTCCATCTGTGCATCAGGAAGCACCCAAATTAGGGAAAATTAGCTCCTGCAGAGGTTGTTGGTGCTGGCACTGGCAGCAGCTGCTGCCCCTCCAAAATGCTGGGGAAGACCCAAGGACAGGCACACCAACCTGTCCTGTCAGCCAGGAAATCTCCCAGAAGAGATGCCAAGGATGTGATGCAAACCTGGGGATAAGTGGAAGCTACAGGGGAAAGATCACAGCCTGGTGTGGACACAAGCCCTCAAAGAGGTGGGCACAGGGGGCAGGTCCCCGGCACTTGAGTGAAGTTGGTTCCATCCAGATGGACAAGGTTTCTGGGTGTTCACAGAGCAGTGTGGTGCCACGATCCAGAGACAGATCCTTGGGAAAATAACTACTGATGTAAGACACGGGGCATCCTGGTCACAGGCATGGAGGGGTTGAAAGGGCAGGATCCTGTGCTGTCTTTGTTCCCCAGGCAATGAGCCTTTCCCTGCCTCCTCCAGCCCATGTGCCCAGAGCCAGCCCTGACCCTTGGTTGCAGCCAGGACGTTTCACAAGAGAACGAGGCAGCACCGAACCGGGAGGGCTCGTCCTGTGAACAGCCTGTCCAAAGCTGCTGGCATCCCCAGCTGGACACCAGCCCGGGACTCCTCGTTCTGCAGCACAGCCCTCCATTGCCAGAGATAAGAGGCAGAGCCACTCAGGGAGCGCTGAGAGACAGCCAACATCTCTCCTGGAGGGAGCAGCCTCGGGAACATCACCTTCAGCTCCCGGATCCCCGGGGCAGGGCAGTGGGTCGTGCCCCTGCTTGTGAGGAGGGCACCGGTGCCACAGTGGGAGCTGTGCTTGTCCCACCAGCCCCCACGGGGGTGGTTCTCCTCCCAGAGCCTGTGGACACATTCCAGGGCATGCCAGGGCATGGCAGTGCTCTCCCACAGGGAAGGGACAATCTAGCTGGGGAAATAGTACTGGGCTGGGGTCTCACTGGAGCCTGGGCTGTTCCAGCTGCCTTTGGGACAGTCCAAGGATGCTCCACAGGGAGAGTTTGGGACAGCTGCAGTTCCTGGGGGTTGCTGCAGGCAGATCATAGAATCACTGAATCCCAGGATGGTTTGGGTTGGAAGGGACCTTAAAGACCATCTCATTCCAAACCCCTGCCATGGCAGGGACACCTTCCACTAGCCCAGGTTGCTCCAAGCCCTGTCCACATGAAGGAGTGCACAGGATGCTGTGCTTTGACTGCCAGCTTGGTGTTGGAAGATTCCTGGGAATCACACAGGAATGGTGAGGACATAAGACCCACAGTGTGATGTGGGGTTTGATTTAACACACTCAGTATTTACATGGCAAGGTCCTTTAAGAAGCAATTTCTCATTCGTTGCACAACAAGGTACCTGGGGTAATCCAGCCCCTCTCTTGCTCCTGCCATCCCATCCAGGAGCACAAGGTATCTCTGATGGGTTCCCAGGCCAACATTTCCCTCTGCAGCACCGAATCCCTTTCTCCTCACCACTATTCACAGAAGCAGAATCCTGTGGCACGGAGCAAACCCGACAGGTACGGGGTGCAGACAGGGAAAGCGCACCCGGAGCTCCTCAGGGCAGAGCTGTCCCCACCACACAGTGCCAAGTCTCAAGTGTTTCTTAGCCTCTTTTGCAATCCCCATCCCAGGAATTCTCACCTGGGCTGCTGGCACCTCTTCAACTCTGAAAAGAGCCAGGCAAGGGCTTTTTCAAGCCTTCACGGGTAATTCCCTTTTTCTTGGGCCAGGTGATACCAGGACGTTCTGCAGCAGCGTCCAAGGAGAAAGGTAAACAGGACACTGGATGGACTCAAACAGAGGGTGTGTGCTCTTCCTCAGCAAGTATTTTGAAAAGGCTGGAATGCTGGTATGGCTTCCTCTGGACTGGGAATTTCCCCTGCTGCTGCTGGGGCTTGGATCGGGACCAGACAAAGAGGTGGCTGCGTTGGTAGCACAGCTGGAGGTGTGGAGACATCTGGGTGGTGGTTTTTGTCTTCTCCCACCCTTACACATGTATGAGAAACTCTTGCAGGAAGGGCTCTCCTCAGCAAGGATTCAGCACTTGGGAAGTAAATCAATGATTGCAGCAGAGAAAAGCCCAAAGCAAGTGTGCACCCAGGTAAAAGCAGATACAAAGAGGTTTCGTTCCCAAATTCGATTCCTCCATTAAATGGGAATGTGTTGCACTTGAGGTCAGTGGAAAACAGCAGAAGTAAGAGCAATAAGAGGCAGAACTTGAAGGAACCATTTTTTGATCAAACATCATTCATTCAAGCAGGGGAATGGAAGAGTCCAAGGCCAGGCTGGACAGGGCTTGGAGCAACCTGGGCTAGTGGAAGGTGTCCCTGCCCATGGCAGAGGGTGGAACAGGACGGACAGGTCCCTTCAAACCCAAACCATTCTGGGATTCTAGGATTTAATGCTCCAGATGGGATGATGATTCCATGAAATGGAAACTCAGTCGTGTGCCAAGCGAGGACCAAGGATCTTCTGCCACAGCTGGGTTTGTGCCAGCTTGGCTGTGCAGACAACGTGGCACAGGTGCCAGAGGGGAAACCCCTGTGTCCCCCAGCAGGACATTCCATGGCTTCCCATGACTAGGGAGGGATTGAGGTCTAATGTGGAATCTGTTGGTCCCTTTCCCCAGGGGGTTTGGGAGTGTGGTGGTCCTTTTCCTTTCCATGACAGATGGAAATGAATCAGGTACAGGTACAATATTTTCCCTGCTTCTTTGTTTTCAAGCCCTCTCAGAAGCTGAGTTTCCAAAGAGAAGGGTGGAATGGCATCACCTTAATGAAAACTAATTAAACATAATTATTTATTGGAAAATATTTGGGCTCCACCAGGAACCAGGAGCCACCAGGCTCCACCAACCCTGCGGCTGGCTTTTAAAAGGCAGGAAGAAAGTACTTTTCCAGCAGCAGGCTGATGTGGTGGGGAGAGCTTCTCACTGAGGTCTTTCATGCTCACAGAAACCAGGTTGGCCAAGAGTCTGGCACAACCAACCTGAGCCTTGCATTTTTGAGGGTAGGGAACAGCCTCCCCCAGCCAGCTTCATGGATTTAGGAAATCTGCAGGGAGGTGGGTAGAGCGAGGGGGGAAGCTTCGCCCACACCTTCTGGTTTTTCTCTGAAAGCTGCTGGATTTGGGGCTGAAGAGGAGGTTTTACAGAGTAAGACAATTCCTCCCCAAACATCCTCTGCTAGGAAAACCTCCCAAACCACACGAGCAGCCACAGATCAGGGCGTTCTGTCCGATGACCTCAGTGGACAGGAAAGGCCTTTTCTCAGAAGTGAACCGTCAGGGAAATGCCAGTCCCTGGTACAGAGAAATGGATGAGCACCGAGCTAAGTCTGAGTTATTAGAAAGGCTAAGAAGCCTGGGTTCTAAGAGTCTGGCATTTAAATACATTACTTTTCTCCTCTGCTATCCTACCTCTGTCTCCCTGTGACCCCATCTCAGCACCAAGGACGTGCAACACTCAGTGGTCCAGGCACTAAATGATGGGGAATTCCTTCTGACCTCTTCCTCCTCAGGATGTTTCGTCTCTTCCCTCCATTTCATGGGGGTTGAATTATCCCAGAGCCGTTTGTGATTCATTCAAGAGAATCTCTCCATAACATATCCCAGGTTGCCCAGAGAAGCTGTGGCTGCTCCATCCCTGGAATGTCCAAGGCCAGGCTGGATGGGGTTTGGAGCAATCTGAGATAATGGAAGGTGTCCCTGCCCATGGCAGTGGGTGGAACAGGGTGAGCTTTAAGGTTCTATCCAACCTAAACGAGTCTGGGGTTCTGTGTTCCACATCTGGAATCTTACCAGGGCAAGCATGGCAGGGGGGATCAGTGCTGGCAGTCCTGGCAGCTGAGGCACAGGAGGGGACACTGCCCACGTGTGCTTCTGAGCTGCTGGAAATGGAGGAAGCCATGAGCAGAAAGGCTGGGCTGAGTTCTCAGCACCAGCTGTGCTCTTCCCAGAGCTGAAGGAACAAGAAAAAGGAATTGTGTGTTGCAAAACTGTTGGAGTGCAGAAGGACACAGCAGAGACTGACCCAGCCTGGCCAGGCTTTGCCCAGGGAGAGTTCATGACCAAGGTGGGCAGCAGCAGAACCAAAGGCCCTGGCTTCTCAGATGTCAGCTTTTCACAACATTTCTTCCATGGAAAACATGTGATTTTTGATTGAGAAGAGCCCAAAGGAAGCAGCTCTCAGGCAGACAATCCCTGGCTCCTGGGGCTAGTGAAGCAGTGGGAGCTCTTTAGCAAGCAGAGCAGATCCTGTGCCAGTGCTTTTGGGCCGTCAGTGTTTCAAAGAGGGGTTTGGGACCCCTGGTCCTCAGCCACCAGGGAGGTGGCATCTGGGGCTCAGAGAGAAAGCCAAATCCTGATGAGATGCTGCTATTCAGCAGTGGAAGTGATTAAGTGACTCTCCCTCCCGTGCAGTGATCCAGCCAAGGCTGGCAGCCCCTCCTGGTGAAGGGGTAGGCTCAGCCCAGACCCAGGCTGGGGGTGGTTCAGAGAGGGAACAGTCCAGGATCCCCTCAGCCTCTGCAAACCCAGCTGCACCAGCAGCAACTTGACCCCCACACCACTCATGGGGGCTGCAGAGATGAGCCCACAAGAAAACCTGCAGCACAGATCCTACTTTCTGAGGGACAAGGGGGCTCAGGGATTCCAGAGAAGACCATGCCCCATTCTGACCCCTCACCCTTGTGCCTCCAGGCTGCATCTTTTCCATGGGATCGCTCAGTTCCCTGTCTCAGCTTCCCTGATGCTTCAGGTGAGCACAAATTTTGGAAGTCATGGCTAAAAGCACAGCATGTGCCAACACCAGGATCACTGGAGCAGCAGGTCAGGTCTGTAGGAAAAAGCAATACCTTTTATTAATATTTCTAACCAAAACATCACATCTCCTCCTCATCTTCCTAAAGATGTTCACAGGACTTCTCCTGAGTCTTCCCAGCTGAGTTTAGGGAAGCTTCTGCCACGCTTCTGGGTAATTTTCTCTGGTTTGTTCATTATTTTGATATTCAAATTGCCTTTGGGCAATTTTGGACTGATTTTGGGTGCCCAAAGCCTGGGCTGGGCTGTAGAGCACATGCTACAGCCCCAGCTACAGAAACGTGCACACATGAAGCCTTGGCTGGAATATTAGACACAAAACATGGTTGGAATATCAGCTAGAAAATAGTGGGGTTTGCCACTGCACCCTGGGCCAGGTGGACAAGAAGGTAACACAATACACAGAGAAAGCCTCAAAGGAGGCTTTTTTGGGTAAACAAGTTCAATTTTTATCTCTACGAAGGAAGACTTGAGTTACACAGCCCACATGTACCCTCTGGAGCAGAATTTCAAGGAAGAGAAACTCCCTGCATACTTTTGGATGCCTCATTTACTGAGGGAGGGCTGAATCACAGCGTTTGACTAATCACAGCGTGGAATTCAGCTTTCTCCAGAAAAACTGACCATGGCACATCTTGTGCTACTTCCCCTCCTCTGGACCAAGCCATACTCATTCTTTCCCTGGAGACCTGAAAACTCAGGCACTTTGCTGAAACCCTTGCCTGGTGGATATCATCCAACTTTCAGTTTCCAAGGCCTCAAAAACTTGTGCTCAGGAAGGAGCACAGCCCCATGCCAGTGGTGCAAATATAACCAAAGGCAACCTAAGGCAAGATGTCGAGTAATTTACTCCAGGGTTACTCAGGTTCTTTTGTGCTGACAGGGGTGAGGGTCAAAAGAAAACTACTTACATTTGAAAAGTGGATTATTTACAGGGTTCTTTGCCCCTCCTGGCTTTCAGCTCAGGCCCTGGAATGGCTTTCAGGGTTTTCCACTTCCCAGGTATGACCCAGGTTGAGCTCCAGCACAGTTGCCACCAAGTTTCTTCCTAAGCCAGGGGAAAAAAAAAACCCCTTTGGATCTACTTGTGGTAGCTCCTGACTTCCTCTTCTTTTGTCTCCTCACTCCCTGGGTTGCTGCTTTTTATTTTTTTCTCTTTTTTGATAAAAAACTTTGAAGGATATTAAAGCAGAGCAGCCCAGCCCAGGGAGTGGAGCAGCCTGTGCCAGGGGTGGCTGGCAGGAGTGACAAGAGTGATTTCCCTGCAGGAAGGGTTGACTGCCTTGGCCAAAGACCTCGAGCTGCTTGGGGAGCACGAGTCCTGCAGCAGAGCAGACAGGATTTCCAGCCTGGAGAACAATTACCATCAGGATGTGTTGCTAAGGTCACAAGTGGAAGCAGCCACGATTTCCTTGCCAAGGCTCTCCAGAGAGCTTTATCCAGGCTCCAAAGATAAGTGAGGCTTTGCAAGACAGACACAAGGAAGCTGGACCTAGACCATTCCTGCAAGGAGAAACAACGGGTGCTCAGCATCCCCCAGAGCAGCGAGTACCCCATGGATCACCCTGGATAGCTGTGGATTTGTGGAGGAAGGATCAGTCCATAGGAGACACAGGGTGCTGTTCCCATAACCCACTCGTGGGACCTCCTTCCTTCATGAGGAAAGCAGCAGAGCTGAATTGACCAAAGCCAAAAGTGACGTGGGCATGGCTTCCAAGGAGCATCCTGAAATGTTCCCTTGAGGCAGGACAGTGATGTCCAAAGCTGGCACAACCCAGACGGGGGTGAGCAGCTTCTTTGGTGACACAGAGTGAAGTGGGGAGACAGACCCACCCCTAGGCCCTGAGATGAGGGTGAGAGGAGAGTGGCTGTCACCCAGCAGTACAGACAACGTCCAGCTGCCCATGGCAGTGGTCCCAGCTGGCCCCATGGCACCAGGAGGGTGGGCAAGCTGCTTCCAGGGCACATCAGACCCTCGGCACGGGCAGGGGAAGGGAATCCAGCAGCGATTCCCAGCCCACAGGGTGGCATTTTCCTGCAAAGGTGATGGTGCCCAGCCAGGCAGAGCTGGCCGTGAGTCAGCACAGGAGCAGCGTCCCTTGGCACTGCACCCCTCGTCCTTTCTCCTGCTCCTCCTGCTCCTCCTCCCTGCTCTGCCGCTGCGGTTTCACTGCGATGTTTTCTTGCTAAGCCCACGTGTGCGGGGACTTGCCCATTCCTCCCCAAAAGCCCCCTGAGCCATGGCATTGACGTCAGCAGCGCCCCAGCTGTCAAACAATGGAGATTAAGGCTTGGCAGGCGGTGCCAAGGCATGGAGCGCCTGTGCCTCCCCGGGCAGGTGAGTAACATTCCCTGCCGAGCCGGAACAGGCACATTGCGCCAACCCATCTGCTGCACCTGGACACCTGACCCGGCCTGATCCCCAGCCCCATCCCTGCTGGGGGCCAGCTCCCATGCCCGGGCAGCCCCCAGGGCTCGGTGGTCGCCGTGCTCGCCCAGCAGGACTCGCCGTGGGCACGGGGCTGGAGGAGGCCCAGCCCTGGCAGCGGCTGCTGGTGGCTGCAGCCCGCGGGAGGGTGATCCTGCGTGCCAAGAGATGTGCAGGGCTGGGAACAGGCCCGGGGCTCGTCCCTCCCTGTTCTGCCCAGCACAGGGACAGAGGCCACGACGTGCTGCCTCTTGCAGAGGAGCGGCGCAGCCAAGGCCTCGCTCCCCGCTCGGGAGGTTCAGCCCTGGGGTTCTTCCTGGAGCAGACAAACATCTTTAGGATACTCAGTCCCGACCCACAGCAAGAGCCTGGGCAACAGGGAATGTCTGGGACGTGGCCAGGCTGGCACCAACTTGAGGGAGCAGCTGGAAAGGAAAACAGGAAGGGAGCTGCTGCTAGACATCGTGCTTGACCATCCCATTGTCCTGGCCCTGCAGGCCAACCTTCCCATTCCCCCTGCAGGCACAAGGTGCCCCACTGCCAGCAGGGCTGCCAGGACCTGTCTTTTGCCAAAATAAAGGTGGAAGAATTGCAAACGCCGAGGTCACCCAGCACTGCCAATGTAACTTGGCTCCCAGGCTGGGCTCAGCAAGGACCTGGGGGCCCTCAGGGCTGGAGGAGAGACAGAAACATCCTTGTGAGCAGAGCAGAACCTGAGCCACCAGCAGGGCACCAGCCTTCCTCCCAACCTTCCCTCCTCACCAAACAAGCAGAACCAGGAGGGCACCTGAGGTCAGAGAAACACAATCTACAACACCCAGAGACTGGAGCCCACAAGGATGTGACAGCTCCAGCACAAGCTACAAACCCTGAGAGGCTTGTGCCCTGCTTTCTGGGAAGAACTCCCAGCTTGGTGTGCCTCCCTCTCCAGCTGCAGGATCCCACTGGCAAACTGTGGCCAGGCTCCCCAGGTAGGACACAGAGCACACCCATGGACATGGGCAGTGTCCAGCTCCTGCCCACTCCCTCCACACCACGCTGAGAATGCCAGACCCCAGGCACCATCAGGGGCACCACAAGGCCCAGGCACGTCCTTGTGCCAGGGCTCCTGTAACTCACCCTGCCCTGTTGGTGAGGTCCTGCCTCTGACCAGGACATCAGGAGATGCTTCCCTCTCCCAGGCTTCCCTTCCCCAGCTCCAGGTCAGGCCCAATCCAAGCTGGCTGTGTTTGGTGGAGTCCCTGCCCTACAGCCCAGCCAGGGTTCAGAGCAGAAGACAGAGGTGCCCAGGGCAGGAGCTGCTCCAGGGGCAGCAGGCTGGCAGGGACAGCACTTTCTCATGGGCTCTGTTGACTTCTCCTCCCGAGTGGTCCCTGCTGTGGTGGGATTCAAGGGGCCCCTGTGTGCTGCCCCCTCTCAGGCCCTTCACACCAACCCTCACCTCTCAACCACCCTTATCAAGGGCCTTGCCCAGCACAGACGGATGGGAGGGGAGCAGATGGCCCCGTTGGAGTCCTTCCCATTTGTTGTCCCTCAAGACAGTCTCAAAGGAAAACCCTGGGAGTCATTGTTCTATTTATGTCCAACGAGGCTCACGTTAGGAGGGGCTAGGCTGGAGGAAACAGCTCCAGGAGAAGGGTCTGACCAGAGGGGCCCACGGGGAGCATCCAGCATCCAAGACAACCACAACCACATCATGCCCACCTTCCTGGAGCACCTGCCCAGGGCTGGCCAGGCACTTCAAACACTTCACATCACCCTCCAGGATCCAGGTTCCCTCCAGGAGCTGGGATGGTGACAGGGATGAACAGTGCCATGACTCAAGAGGAGCAAGGCCTTCTCCTCTCTACAGGAACATCACTGGGGCTGCTGGACACCTGTGCCTGGAGGGGACAAGAGCAGAGGAACAGAGCACTGGGAAGAGCAGCAGCTGCCAGCAAGAGGCTGAGAGAGGCATGGGTGTTCACCTGGAGAAGAAAAATTTGGGAAGACCTTATTGCAGCTTTTGGTGCTTACAGGGGCTTATAAAAGAGAGAGAGAGTGAACTTTTACACAAGCAAATAGTGATAGGACAAGGGGAAAGGGTTTTAAACTAAAAGAGGAGAGATTTAGATTGGATATTGGGAAAAAATTGTTCCCTATGAGTGAGGTGAGGCCCTGGCACAGGGTGCCCAGAGAAGCTGTGGCTGCCCTATCCCTGGCAGTGTCCAAGGCCAGGTTGGACAGGGCTTGGAGCCCCCTGGGATAGTGGAAGGTGATCCTGCCCATGGCAGGGAGTGGGACTGAATGGGCTTTAATGTCCATTTTAAAGCAAACCATGCTGTGATTCTACAAAAGCCCAGGGTGAGATTTTTCACACAAAGCTGCACAGACCACCCCACCCCACCAAGGCACCCTGCGAGTAACACCCACTGTGCCCACGGAGCCACAGTGTGACACCAAGCTCTGCCCTTCTGGCCAGGCTCTGGGTCACTGCAAGGTCCTCACAGCCCACGAGACCATTTTCCAGCAGGCCCTTTTCCTGCCCCCACAGCTCCCTGGATGGAGATCCCTCACGGTAAGGACATGGTCCAGGGCGGGACACGCTGACCCATCCTGACACAGCACTCAGCAAACGCCTGGCTCCATCCCGGGGTGTGGTAGGGACAGGTGACAGGCAGTCACCCCACCCTGGCCTGTGTCACTCAGCTCTGACATTTGCTGCTCCTCTGCTCTCCCTGCATATCCTCAGAGCTATCTGAATTTCTCCCAGGTCCAGCTCCCTGCTCGCACCAGGAGGATTGGTCTGGATGACCTTTAATGGTCTCTTACAACCCAAACCATCCCACGATTCCCTCCTGTGTTCCCCACTGGGTTTGCTGTCTTCAAAATATTCAAGTGTTTTGGGCTCATGCAAATTTTCCTGCATCTTCCAGGCTGAAGTTTTCCTGCTGGGCCCAGCAGACAACCCTATTTGAGCCCTGGTCTGTGCATCCCACCACAACCTCCCCTGAAGGACCCACACAGCATCCCAGGTCTTCCCTGGCCTTTGGGATGGCCAGGACTGATTTTGGGTGCCCAAAGCCTGGGCTGGGCTGTAGAGCACATGCTACAGCCCCAGCTACAGAAACGTGCACACATGAAGCCTTGGCTGGAATATTAGACACAAAACATGGTTGGAATATCAGCTAGAAAATAGTGGGGTTTGCCACGGCAGAGCTTTCCAGGAAAAAGCTTAACTGAAAATCTGCGGCAAGGCAGACTTTGGCCAGAAGGAAAAACAACAAACCAACATAAAAATACCGACCAGGCCCATCAGCATTTCCACTAAACGCCAGGGGTGAAGGGAAGAGGAAGGACTGGGGTTTGTTTTCTTTCTCACGAGGTTGCGCAAGAGCCGCGGCTCCACGTGCGGCCGAGCCCACGGCAGCTTTATCTCCATCTGCAAACCAACACCGAGGGCTCACGGGGAGGATGTTCCACAGCTCAGCCTCATCCCGGAGCACACACGGAACCACCCTGCTGACGTGTGCCCAGCCTGGGATGCCAGCAGGGCACGGCCTCTGGGAGTTGTGCAGGAGGTCCCCAGGGCTGTGCAGGTGGCACCTGCCTGCGGTTCCCAGCCCAGGTGTGACTGTGCTGCTGGGCTGGAGGATCCCTCTGCATGTGGGGGAGCATCCTCACTGCCTGCTCCCAGTGGCCTTGGAATCCTCAGGGTTGGGAAAGTCCTTTGAGGTCACCAAGTCCGAACATCAACCAGTGAGTTCACCACTAAGCCATGGCCTCAAGTGCCGCATCCACACATTTTGGGAACACTTCCAGGGATGGTGACTCCACCAACTGCCCTGGGTAGCCTGTTCTGATGCCTGACAACCCTTTCTGTGATGACATTTTTCATAATATCTACTCTACTATCTTCTTATGGAACAGCCCTGGACAGACACAGCAGCAGGAACAGGTCACCCAATGCTGTGCTGGAATCCTGGGGGACATTCAGGAAGCAAAGCCAGCTCATTGGGATCCCCAATGCTCCTGGGGATTCCACACCTTGCTGTGGTCAGAGGGTAACACAGACAAATTTTGCTCTGGGTTCTGACATTCCTGGGAGCTTAGAAAAGGTCCCTTCAACCTGCCAGCACTCTTGACCCCTTGCTGCCTCCTGCAAGTGATGCCTTAGGTTTTAACTTCTATATTGTTTCCAGTCCTGCAGTGCCCAGTGTCACTCTGCAGTCCCTGGAGCTCATTAGCTGCCACTCTCCTGTGCTCACACACACACAACAAAGCCTCTCCAGCTCGCTCTCCAAGGACACCCAGACCCTTGTAGGCCCAAAAGTGCAAACCTTCATCTTGGAGAGGGGGGGAAATCTTGGGGAAATTACATCCCCAAGTAAGTTAGCTAAAGTTTTAATTGGCAAATTTATGCTGATAAGCAAATGGACCAGACCTATAAAAGGGTGAAGAATTTGTGACTCACCATCCATCCTGGGATCGACTGGGGCAGGAGCCTCGAGACCCATGGAGTGTGACCTCTGAAGGCCTTTCCAATCAATCCCTCCTTTATTCCCTTACTCCTGCCTACTCTCTGTTTGTAGGCAGCCACTTAAGGCATCACGAGTGTTGGCTCAGGTGCTGTCACGCAGGTGCTGCTTTGTTTGCCCAAGGCACGTGGAGGAGCTGCCCTGGAGGTCACTGGAGCTGTGCCAGCTGCTCCCACATCTCTCCAGGCCCTGCCCAGGTCTCAGCCTGGCCAACAACTCCATTGTTTCTGGAGGCCTCCCCACAAAGGGTACAGCTCCCACCCCTTTGTATCCTTCAGGCTGAGCTGGGAGCACTGCTCCTGCTTCCCTCCCTGAGCACATCAGCCACCTGCCTTTGTTTGGACACGCCAAGGAACGAGGCTCTCAGGGCTGGAGTGTGCCAGGCTGGAACGTGCCACCCACAGGGACAGCTTGGCACAAGCTGCAACGGGGAAGCACATTTTGAACACATCGAGCAGGTTCATGAGCCTTTGGTGGCATCAAACCCTCTGCAGTGGAACCAGGATGCAGCCCAGCAGTGCAAAACTATGGAAGGAGTTGAGCATTCCCTCCCCAAAGTGCGGCCAAAGGGCTTGGGAAATTTTGCATCTTTTTAAGGCAGGGGGGCCCACACACACAAATTGGGTTTACAACTCATTTGACAGCTTTGCAGGACTCAATTCCAAAGGAAGTTACCCTAAAGATCCCTGAGGAAGGAAATCCTGGGGTGGGTGGGATGGCCACAGCCACGTTTTGCAGAGGATTCACAGGGGCAGAGAGAAGAGAGGCTGCTTTGCACCACATCCCACCAGGACTCACCCACAGGGGCTGCACATTCCAGGTCCTCCTGTGCTGGTAGGAAGAGGGTCTCTGTCCAGCCTTTTTCCCCTCACTTACCTTTTGGGACCACCTGGAGCAGTCCCTGCCAGCAGTCCCAGGGAATGTGGGCTTTGCTCTCCAAGAGCATCCCTTCCCCATGGCACGTGCTGAAGCATCCTGGGGTGGGATTCCCAAAAGAGGAACTCAAAGTAGCCCCAAATACATCCTGACAGCAGAACTCCCCTGAAGGGAGAGCCCCAGGACAAGCCAGCCCCTCTCAGGACACAATCCCCTTATCCTTATAAGCACTATCTGCTGCAAGCAAAGAGACTTGTGGGAGCTTCTCCTGGCATTTCTGAGTTGCCCTTTGCAGCTCCTGGAAAGGCTGTGGAGGCCTGCAGCAAGAGACACAGCAGCTGAGCAAAGTGAGGGACTTGTCTTCATGCAGTCATGGAATGGTGTGGGTGGGAAAGGACCTTGAAGATCATCTTATCCCACCCCTGCCTGGGGCAGGGACACCTCCCACTAGCCCAGGTTGCTCCAAGCCCTGTCCAACCTGGACTGGGACACTTCCAGGG
>VZTN01037824.1:164590-181741 GCA_013400515.1 Erpornis zantholeuca | reverse complement strand
CAATCAATCCCTCCTTTATTCCCTTACTCCTGCCTACTCTCTGTTTGTAGGCAGCCACTTAAGGCATCACGAGTGTTGGCTCAGGTGCTGTCACGCAGGTGCTGCTTTGTTTGCCCAAGGCACGTGGAGGAGCTGCCCTGGAGGTCACTGGAGCTGTGCCAGCTGCTCCCACATCTCTCCAGGCCCTGCCCAGGTCTCAGCCTGGCCAACAACTTCATTGTTTCTGGAGGCCTCCCCACAAAGGGTACAGCTCCCACCCCTTTGTATCCTTCAGGCTGAGCTGGGAGCACTGCTCCTGCTTCCCTCCCTGAGCACATCAGCCACCTGCCTTTGTTTGGACACGCCAAGGAACGAGCCTCTCAGGGCTGGAGTGTGCCAGGCTGGAACGTGCCACCCACAGGGACAGCTTGGCACAAGCTGCAACGGGGAAGCACATTTTGAACACATCGAGCAGGTTCATGAGCCTTTGGTGGCATCAAACCCTCTGCAGTGGAACCAGGATGCAGCCCAGCAGTGCAAAACTATGGAAGGAGTTGAGCATTCCCTCCCCAAAGTGTGGGCAAAGGGCTTGGGAAATTTTGGATCTCTTTAGGGCAGGGGGGCCCACACACACAAATTGGGTTTACAACTCATTTGACAGCTTTGCAGGACTCAATTCCAAAGGAAGTTACCCTAAAGATCCCTGAGGAAGGAAATCCTGGGGTGGGTGGGATGGCCACAGCCACGTTTTGCAGAGGATTCACAGGGGCAGAGAGAAGAGAGGCTGCTTTGCACCACATCCCACCAGGACTCACCCACAGGGGCTGCACATTCCAGGTCCTCCTGTGCTGGTAGAAAGAGGGTCTCTGTCCAGGCTTTTTCCCCTCACTTACCTTTAGGGACCACCTGGAGCAGTCCCTGCCAGCAGTCCCAGGGAATATGGGCTTTGCTCTCCAAGAGCATTCCTTTCCCATGGCATGTGCTCACCTCACTGCTGGTAGAGGCAGAACAAGCCTGAAGCATCCTGGGGTGGGACTCCCAAAAGAGGAACTCAAAGTAGCCCCAAATACATCCTGACAGCAGAACTCCCCTGAAGGGAGAGCCCCAGGACAAGCCAGCCCCTCTCAGGACACAATCCCCTTATCCTTATAAGCACTATCTGCTGCAAGCAAAGAGACTTGTGGGAGCTTCTCCTGGCATTTCTGAGTTGCCCTTTGCAGCTCCTGGAAAGGCTGTGGAGGCCTGCAGCAAGAGACACAGCAGCTGAGCAAAGTGAGGGACTTGTCTTCATGCAGTCATGGAATGGTGTGGGTGTGAAAGGACCTTGAAGATCATCTCATCCCACCCCTGCCTGGGGAAGGGACACCTCACACTAGCCCAGGTTGCTCCAAGCCCTGTCCAACCTGGACTGGGACACTTCCAGGGATCCAGAGGCAGTCACAGCTTCTCTGGGCACCCTGTGCCAGGGCCTCCCCACCCTCAGAGGGAAGAATTTCTTTTTAACGTTTCACCTCAACCCACCCTCTTTCAGTTTGAAGCCATTCCCCCTTGTCCTGTCACTCCAGGCCCCTGTCCAAAGTCCTTCCCAGCTTCCTTGTTGGCTCCTTCAGGCCCTGCAAGGCCACACTGAGCTCAGCCCAGAGCTTCTCCTCTCCAGGCTGAACAATCCCAGCTCTCGCAGCCTTTCCTCCCAGCAGAGCTGCTCCATCCCTCTGATCCCCGTGGTGCCTCCTCTGGGCTCTCTCCAGCAGCTCCACGTCCTCCCTGTGCTGGGCCCCAGGGCTGGGGCAGCTCTGCAGGTGGGGTCTCACCTGAGCGGGGCCGAGGGGCACAATCCCAACCCCTTTGCTGCTGCCCACCCTGGGGACCAGCCCAGCACAGGGAGGTTCTGGGCTGCACAGGGGAAGAATGAAAACTTGAGATTGGGAAATTAAAAACAAACTTGGAGCAATTAATCGACGCTCAGAGCTGTTTCCTCCACCAAATGGCCTCCCAGATTACTGTATTTTTGCAGTCAAACACAAACAATTTCCTTCTTTCCTGTGCTGGGGGTGTCCAAGCTCTGGGCGATGCTCAAGGATTGATGTGTTACCGGCACCACGTGTGAAGGAAAAGGGTTTTCTCCAAAATGGAAAAAAAACCCCAAATGAATTAAGTCTTTTTTATAAAATGACATTCATGAAGATGTTTTGTCTCTTAGAGCCCATTTGTTATCCAGGTTTTGGTTCTTCAGGCTGGGAACTTGCTGCAGCACCTCGATGAGGTGTGTGTATAAGGACAGGACTCCAGAGCCTGGGATTTTTAAGGGAGCAAATTAAAGCAGTGCTAAAAAGGCCAAATTTGACAGTTTCCTGCTGCTTTCTGTGGCTCTGACATCCAATCCACAGGCAGCAACACCAGCTCACCAAACCTGGGCTCTGGCCCTGCAGCCACCTCACCCCACAGGGACAGGAAAACCAGGAAAGCCCCAGGTTTTGGAACCCCAAGGAGCTGCCCAGCCCCAATGTCAGGTGAAAGAAGCCCAAATGAACTTTGGAAGTGGTACAAGGTGTTGCTTCTGGCTGAGGAATGTACATGGAGAGCCAACAAGCTCTGCATGGGGGTCCGACCACCAAGGCCCTTGGAACCATGACTCCGCTGCCGGCAGCGAAGGGAAGGGAGAGTTTCTGCTCCAGGGAGCTGGAGGAAAACACAAACCTGTCACCAATTACTGTGAGATGAACTCTGCCAGGACACAGGAAGGAGATAAAAAGAAGTGGCAGCACTCAAGCTTCCTGCAAATCCAGAGCATCTCATCAACAACTCGCTAGGAGGAAATATATTTGTGGGAGTGCCGCTGCTTAATGTGCTCTCCCACCCACCTCTCCTTCCTATGGCTCCCCAATTTCCCCCCTGGGATTCGGCATCTGTTGAGCAGACATGTTGAGAAATAGGATATTAATTCCCTAAACACCAGAGTTTCAAACTGCTCTGGTCCAAATAAAGCAGATTTTGGGAGGGGATAATGGTAAGAGATTCCTGTGTTTCAGTGATCGTGGATCCAGGCAGTCTGGTCCCACACTCAGAAGCACCGCCTGACAATACATGTAAAAACTGCTTTAATTAACTTAATTTTTTCCTTAAAGCTCATAGATTTCAAGATTAGAGACACACACCCAGCATGGCTCAGGGTACCCAAAGGAACAAAGGAGCTTTGAGAGAATTATGTGTTTCTATAGACTCGGAGACAATATCCACAAGTCCCTTCTTGCAGCAAAACCCTGCGTGTACAACCAAGGGCATTAAGCTTTTCATTATTAAAGTCTTTTTTTCCTTGTTTGGGAGTCATGCTGAAGCTTTCCAGTATGGATAATTGTCCACAGTGTGGGGCACTCCTTATTACACCAGTGTTACACAAGGGAAAAGGACAAGCACCTGGGTCAGGAGCTGCATTAACTTTAATTTATCCCTGAAGACTTACTGTAATTCCAAAGCTCCATGACAACATCACTCTCTCCTCAGCCAGAAACTGAATGTGAGGTGTTGTGTGGAATGGATCAGAGAGGAGAAAAGAAGACAAATTTCACTGCAGTGATGAATAAATCTTGTTTACCCACACCAGGAATTGTTTGGGTGTTTATGGCCCCCTGGCCCTTGTAAAAGGACAACCCTTTCTGTGAAGAAATGCCTTCCTAATACCCAACCTAAACATCCCCCAGTGCAACCTAAGGCTGTTTCCACTTGTTCCCTGGAAGCAGAACCCAAACCCTCTTGCTCCACCCTCCTGTCAGGGAGTTGGAGAGAGTGAGAGGGTCCCCCCTGAGCCTCCATTTCTCCAGGCTGAGTCCCCCCCGGCTGCTCCTCATCAGACTTTTGCTCCAAAAACTACTTGGACACTAATTTTGAACATCCAAGGGAATGGGATTGTATCTGGTAAGCAAAGTTAGAGCAAGGGGCAGAAGAACAGCATCTCCTCTGCAGGCCCACGTGATGCCTTAGGTTTTAACTTTTCTGTTTTTCCAATCCTGCCCTGCCCAGTGTCACTCTGCAGTTCCCTGGAGCTCGTTCAGTGCTGTTCTCTCATGCTCACACACACACAACAAAGCCTCTCCAGCTCTCCAAGGACACCCAGACCCTCCTAGGCCCAGGAACTGCAAACCACAATCTTGGGGAGAGGGGGGCAAGCTTGGGCAAATTCCATCCTTGCCTGGCTCCTTCTTGGGGAATTGATGCTGAGATCCAAGTGAGAAGAACTCGGGAGCTGTCCTTGTCCATGTTGGGATGCACTGAGGCAGGAGCCTCTGGAGCCCAGAGTGTACCTCTGAAGGCCTTTCCAATCAATCCCTCCTTGATTCCTTTATTCCTGTCTGCTCTCTGTTTCTAGGGAGCCATTTAAGGCATCACAGGAACCACACTGGGGTTAAGGAGGAGAAGCTGCTCCAGAGGTGGCTCCAGCCTGGGTGACTGCACATCTTCAGACCCACGGCAGCAACTCAAGAGAGGTTGGTTCTGTGCCAGGAAGTCTCCTGTTTCTTGGAAGCAGCATTCCTGCTGCTCCCAGGTACAGCTTTCTGGCTGAGAGTCCTTGGAGGATGCAGCCCAAAAGCCAAGGCTCTGACGTTGTGCAGTGCTGGCACCAGGGCGGGATTGGGGAGCAGCCAACACCATCCCAGGGCAGCAGCACTGAGGATCCAGCACGGATCCCCCAGGGCACAACAACTCCCTGCAGACACCCAAACCCAGCTCTGACGTGCAATCCTGTTTTCCTAAAAGCTGAGCAGAGCTGGAACTCACAGCTCTTCCCAGAATCCACGTCCTTTGTTACATCCCAGTGGTGCCAAAACAAAGTGAGGAATGGCCTCTGCAGGTAGGACCAAGGTATCCTGAGGTAATGTGTTGGAGAAGGAAGCACTGACATGACATCACCTGAAGCTTCACTTGTCTTCTAAGAGCAGCAGCTGGGATTTCTGCTGGACACTGGCACTGAAAACACCTTTTTTATGGAGATGGCCCTGATTCCCACCCGAGCTGCTGCCTTCAGCCAGGCTACAAAGGGCAGTTGTAGAACAGTGGGGCCCACAGCTCAGCTGCCAGCACCATCCTGCTGGAGAGAGGATCAAGCCAGCAAACTTTTTGGTGGGTTTTCACCATCCCTTCATGGTTTTGTAGGAGTTCAAGGCCAATTGTCTCCTCAGTCCCCCCAGTAAACCACTCCTTTGCTTCAGAAGTAAAAACCTGGTAGTTAATCTACAATGGCCCCTCTGGAAGGGCCCCGTGGAGATGCAGCACAGGTTTCCCACTCCCACAAATCCCAGAGAAGCTACCAGCAAATCTCTCTTCCCATGTTTAATTTCCCATGTGCTATTTCCAGTGAACTGACAACTAAGAGGATGGGAAAGCCCTCCAGGATCATTGAGCCCAACCCCACCCCAGCACTGCCATGGCCACATCCACACAGCTTTTAAACCCCTCCAAGGAAAGGAGTTCCACTACCACCCTGGCTAGCCTGTTCCAATGTCTCACCACCCTTTTGGTGAAGAAATCCCCCCTAATATCCAATCTAAACCTCCTTTGGCCTTGCTTCCCCACCATTCCTTGATGCTCCTATAAATCCTTCAGCAAGGCAGCCTCAGCCACCATTTCTTTCAAGGTTAAATACTAATTTAGCTGTGGGGTTTTTTTGTGTGTTTTTCTTTTTCATTGGGGTTTTTTTCTTCCTGTTTTTAACCTCCTTTGCTTTTTCTTTCCTTGCCCAGCAGGACTGCAAATCCAGCCCCAGTTTGGCCACTGGTACAGAGCAGCTTTCCACTAATTCCACGCCTGGTCCTGTGCATCAGCCAGGACAAAGCCTGGGTTCTTTCCAAGGGGTGTCCTGTCCAGCTGCTCCATGAAACACTGTTTATATATAAAAAGAGATACTCCAAACATGACATTTACCCAACACAGAGCCTGAAGCCTCCTGTCAGGCCAATATAGCTGTTCTCCCCTGGTATTCGACCATCTCCCTGCTTAGCTCATCCTGTCATGCCCAGGGTATCAATATCCTCTTTCTACAGCAGCTTCCTGTCTTCCCACCTCCTAAGACTTTGATGTGTCTGCAAAGACAAGTTGCATCACTCCACTTCCCTAGTCCTTCAAGCCTTTTCCATCAAACCCTATTATTCACTGTCCTTCAGCATTTCCTAGAGAGCTGTTCTCAACCTCTGTCCCATTTGCATCACCACAGACAGACAATACATTTATTTTTCCTTGTAGACCAGTGAATCACCCCCAGCATGGCACTTTCCCTACATGGAATCCCAGAATGTCAAGGGTTGGATGCAACCTTAAAGCTCATCCCATTTCACCCCCTGCCACGGGTGGGGACACCTTCCACTAGCCCAGGCTGCTCCAAGCCCTGTCCAGCCTGGCCTGGAACACTTCCCAGGGATCCAGGAGCAGCCACAGCTTCTCTGGGCACCCTGTGCCAGGGCCTCACCACCCTCACAGGGAGGAATTTCTTCCCAATATTCAATCTAAACCTACTCTCAGCTTGAATCAATTCCCTCTTGTCCTGTCACTCCAGTTCCTGATGAAGAACCCCTCTCTGGCTTCCCTGTAGTCCCCTCAGATTCTGGAAGGCTGCACTAAGATCTCCACACAACCTTCTTTTCCCCAACCTCCTCAGCCTGACTCCTCAGGTGAGGTTTACACTGAGGTGTATCCACCCCTGGGTTTCTCCTGGCTCAGACACAAGGCTTGGAGGCAGTTTTATTTACAAGTCCCACCAGCTCTGCTCCATTTGGAAAGGAACAGAACTGGGATTTCAAACCCATTCCAACAGTGAAAATGCCTCTTTGAAGGTGTTGGACAGCTCCAAGAGCGAGCCTCAAGTGCCAGCCTCTGCTCTGGGTCTCTCCCACATCAGGACACATCCCAGACATTTCATCATTTCCAGGGTGATGGGAGCAGAACCGCAGAGATCCTTCTCTTACCAGCTGGTTCCAGTCTGATTCCATGAGCCAAATTGCTTGGGCTGGGGACTCCTTGCAGCCCAGGCAGTGCTAGGGTTTCTGGTTGCTTGCTCTCTTTTGGCTCCACATGGATGCAAGGCAAGGCAAGAGCTCTTGGATCCTGGAGGGTTCCTCACAGACATAACCCAGCTCACCAGGCCCAAAGCTATAGGATTGTAACACAACTGAAGAGCCTGAGATAAAACTTCCTGAGCAAAGAAAGAGTTGGAATAAACTGAGTGATCCTGTTTAAGAAACCCAGGTGGAAGCTGAAAGTGTGGATGAACTGGAGCTGCAGACAGGGCTGGGGGCAGAAAGGAGAGGGAGGAGGAGACAGGTTGATGATCCAGCCTCTCCCACCCTAGGAATGTGCAGAAGCTGGCAAATGAATCAAAAACACACTTGGGGATGTTATTTTGTTTAAGTTTGTCTAATTCTTGGATTTCTTTGCAGAAGAATGTTTTTACTGGAAGCTTCTGCAAAGCCACCATGTCTGGCAGCAGGACATCAAGCTCAGCCATGTGAGAACATGCCAAGCTCTGCTGAGTCCTGAGCCAACACTCAGCTCCAAATCAGGTCAAAAACTGACCCAAAACACCCTCCCAAATGTTCCAGCCAAATCGTGCCTCCTGCTCAGAGCTGCTGCACAGCAATACAAGTCCCTTGTCAGCAGCACTTAGATGTTGCTCCAAGCAAGACCCTGCCTGAGGTCAGGACAGGCACAGCACACTCTCTACAGGACTGAGTGAGCCATCAGGGATAAAGCACATTCCCTCCACCCCAAAACACTCCCTCTCTGCAATGCCACCTCCATCTGATACTTGCAAGGCACTCCCAGAGCCAAGATAGGTTCTCCACATCCTCACCCGAGAGGAAGCAGCAATTACCAGGAGCATCACTGTGTGGAGCCCACGGATGGCTGCAGGAATGTCCTTATCTGGCTGGAAGAACCTGGATGTGCCAGGGTGTTAAGTGCCTCACTCCCCCAGCAGCAGCTCTGCAGATTCCAGCTGTCAGGCTGGCTCCTTACTGGGCACTCAGTGGAGCTACTTGGATCCCTCACACCAGTTCTCAGAGCCCTTTTGTTTATTCTAAACACATTTCTTTAATTTCTCCCCATGGCTCCTCACTGAAATTCCTGTGCTGAGATCAAACAGCATCCTGTGATGATGCACTGGCACCAGCAGGAACTCACCTGATGGACAGGGATTTCTCAAGCTGAGTTACCACAGCCTCGAGCAGTCAAAATCCATGGGTCATTTGCACATGTTGTGCTGAAAAAATACCTGATGGGAGGTACAAAACACTCCAAGGGTGCTGCTTGCCAGTGGGATTGCATGGACACCCTTCACGTGCCAGGTGAGAGTTTTAACACTGGCACTTGGATTGGTTTTCAATCTTCCTTCTCTTCCAAATGATTCCCATCCATCAGCTACCACAGAAATGTTTAACCTCAATGCCCTGACAGGAATTCTACTGTTTTGGCAGTATTTCCTCTTGCCTCTGACAAGCACCAGTCGACCTTCCCACGCTGTAGTTCAGAGCACACAACATGTGTCTTTCTAGACAAAATAGCAGGAAGCCTTCTCAGATCCCAGCACAAAGGCTGTTGAACACTCTGGGGTGCTGGTTCCAAGTGTCAAACTCCAAGGAAAAAAAGATAATTAAATAAAACAAGGTCACTTTGTCATTCCCACCTCCTTTTGTCACGTCAGCCTCGCCCTTTGATGTAAATCTGGACACAGCTACAGTGGGAAATGAAGGAGTTGAGGTTGAACAAGAAAAGTGTTTTGATCCTCCAAGGTGTCTTGAGTCTTTACTCCTTCTTGCCTCATTTTTACTTCTGGCATTACCCTCCCAAGAAAAAAAACCTGGGAGCCACAATCTTCCTCATTTCTTCTTTCCTGTAAGCACAGCTTTCTGTTCTTCATCTCCTTGCCTCACCTTCCAGCCATGCTCCATCCAGGGTCACACTGAGACTTCTCCATGTTCTTTAAGACTACAAGTTCCCAACAATGTTCTCCTTCCAGGAACTGTCTTTCCAGTCTTCTACCCAAGTGACCTGCTCCTCAAGAGTTTCCCCAAAAGCCCATGGAGCTAAGATACAGCACATGCAACAAAATCCCAGCAGGAAAACTATTTGCAGTCTCAGGTACAACAAATCCCTGCAAGGAATCTAACTCAAGGTAGCTCTGCTATCAGCACAATGTCTATTGTAGAATCATTAGATTTGGAAGACCTCCAAGATCACTGAGTCCAACCTCTGACCACATCCCACCAAGCCTAAGAAACTGTATCATGATGTGCCACATCCACCTGTTTTCTGAACACTTCCAGGGATGGGGACTCCACCACTGCCCTGGGTGGAGCAGGTGGCAGCCTCCTCCCTCTGTAGATGAACCCTGATTAAAGGAAAGCAAATTTCCAAAATGAAGAGTTGTAGCTGTACCCTAACCTACCCTGAACCACTTCCCAGTCCCTGCGGATGAAAGCAGGGGAGAAGCAGCCTGGGGAAGGGAAAGCTGACGCATTTCCAGCTCCCACAGCTCTGAGTGGAGCAGGTTCAGGTGCAGCACATCCCTGAGCCACGTCCAGCCCACGGTGGTCAGATGTCACCTGTGACTCCCCTGGGGTGTGAGCAGAACTTGCACAATACACATCCCATGTGCACGTGACTCTGCCCTGGGCACATACAACAGGTGGATCATTTTCACCCCAGGCTGTTCTCCAACATCACTTTTAGAGCTGTGATCTCCACAGATCCCACTGGAACACCGACCTGGATGTCAGAACTGCCACTGCTGACTTCAACACCCACGTCACCGTCAGGTCCTGCCACTGGTACCAGTTCCCCAGGTCAGAATGGAGAGATCACTGTCCCCAGACTCAGCCACTCCAAACTCAACCAAATAAAACCAGTTCCAATCCTGTCAGGCAAGCACAGCCCATCACAACGTGCCCAAACTTGAGCCAGCAGGAAAACTTCCTTCCAGGATAAAGCAAGGCTTGGGTCACTGGGCACAGGTAACAAACCCTGGAGTACAGACAGGAAAGCTTCGGCATTTTGAGGGACACAGACCTCACAAGGCTCTGCCTAATTAGAGAGGATTAATCTTCTCCAGCAAGGTCCACAATTCTGGAAAGAAGAGAAGCTGCTCATCTGCATGGCCCAGCCAAATGCAGCTGCTCGTACTTGCACAGCAGTCTCCTGAAATGCTCTGATGGCTCTGGAGCCCGGCAGGGCAATGTCTCACCCCTGCAGCTGCACAAACAGGGGTGTGCAGGGGCAGGGGGTGCTCAGCTGCACGTGGTGAGAGACAAAAGGCAACTCTTCATCCCCCACATTGTGCTGAAGCACAACCTTCCTCGTGGTGCCATCGGGCAGAGGATGCAGCCTACAGCTCACCAGGAAAACTGGGAGCTATCCTGCAAGTAACTTTGTTACACATAGAAAAAGCCTCAATCTATCAAAAATTTTGCTGAAAAAACATGTTCAGTCCTCTTAAACAATGTTCAACTCAAAACAACCTGGGGTGGAATGGATCTTTGGGTTAAGGAAGGCAGCAGGATAATACCTGAAGTCTCAGGACCACTTCCACAGGGAGGCAGGTAATCCACCTTTCCCTTCCTGCCAATGCCAGCCTAACCACCACCAACCTGCACAATCCACACACAGGGCAAGGTGAGGGACCAAGCTTTCACATTAGGTGTAATAGAAAAACATTCTTTACTCTGCAAGTGTCTTTACAAATATATATTTATATATTTAAGCCCATTTCAGGCCATAAAAGCCCATAAAAAACAACCAGTACCTTTTTGAACAAGAGAAACTGCAGGGCAGAAGCCTGAGGAGACAGACTCCCATCCAGGGGCTGCTCTGGCGCTTCTCTGAAGGCCTTTAATTAGCACATAAAACCATCTCAAAAATCCTTTGATGTGAAAGGAAGGGCACCATTCTTACCCCACCTTTCCCACTCTCTGTATGAGGTAAACTGGGATCACTTTTACATCATCGCTTTAGAAAGGAGATGTTGTATTCTGAAGACCAGCTTTTCCAAAAAACATTTGTGAATGGGTTAAAAAGGCAAAATGTGTGGATCCAACCATAATGTGCTGTTGTCTCAAAATAGAAGAAGTTGATACTAAAAAGCTATTCCAGATACATACAAGTACAAACACTAGAGCTGGTCAGAAAGATTCAGTTTCAACACTTTTTTTTTTAAAGCAGGGAAAATTTTCTGCAGTGTGGCTTTTCATTTCCCCTCTCCTCACTTTTCTACCAGTTCCATAAATCCTTCTGAAAAAAAATCACGTGTCTGTTGTCAGAGTGCAAAGTCCATCCAAATCTCATGTTTCAGTTCGCTATCTCTACACTTCACAAATCCTGATGGCAACCCAAAACGTCTCAATTTAACTCAGCAAAAGTGATATCTAGAAAATATTCAACACCAAGAGGTCTTACAAAAAAAAACTTGAGACTACTAAGGCATTCTAAGGCACAGTGTTTTGGAAGAAGTGCTTTCTCCCTGTAGTGTTGCTTTATACACATCACGTGTGCGAGTCCGAGGGATGCATGGAGCTGCAGATGGATGCCATGGCTTCTCCCAAGCAGGGAATTCCATCTCCTGCTGCCATTTCAGACGTAGGCTCCCAAAGCTGCGTGGAATTCAGTGAGACATTGCACCAGCTGCTGAAACTTGGGTCTCTCCTCAGGATCTAGGGCCCAACAGCAGGCCATCACAGCAAACCTGCAACACAGAGGCACAGGGAGCACAGGGGAACGTCAGCCAGGCAAGCACAGCCCCAGCCTGAAAGGCACGACAGCATTTGCCACTGGAAAAGTGGCTGAGCAACCAGAGAGAGACAAGGAGCCCTGGATCTTGTGGTTCACAATGCTGAACAGCTCCTTCCAAGGATGGACACCTGGAATGACGAGCAAAGGGGCTGTGACCAGGGGGGCTGGGTTGGTTTAGGGTGTGACCCATGGCAATGCAGGAAGGAGCAGTGCATGGTTCACTGGAAATTGCTCAAATGCTATAAAAGCATGGAATGGTTTGGGTTGGAAGGGACCTTAAAGCCCATCCAGTTCCACCCCCTGCCATGGGCAGGGACACCTTCCACTGTCCCAGGCTGCTCCAAGTCCCATCCAACCTGGCCTGGAACACTTCCAGGGACCCAGGGGCAGCCTCAGCTGCTCTGGGCACCCTGTGCCAAGGCCTCCCCACCCTCACAGGGAGGACTTCCCTCCCAATGTCCCATCTAACCCTGCTCTCCAGCAGTGGGAAGCCATTCCCCTTGTCCTGTCATTCTATCCCTTGTCCCAAGTCCCATCCCAGCTCTCTTGGAGACCGTTTAGGCACTGGAAGGGGCTCCAAGGTCTCCCTGGAGCCTTCTCTGGTCCAGGCTGAACACTTCCAGACTGTCTCCAGAGCACAGGGGTCTCCAGCCATCAGACTATCTCTAGATTCATTCTAGACTCACTCCACCAGCTCCACATCCTTCTGATGCTGGGAGCCCCAGAGCTGGAAGCAGTGCTCCATGAGGAATGTTTACCCCAGGGTTTGTCTGACAGGCAGAACAAACAAGCAGAGAAAGGCAAGCCTGGCTCTCTCTTTGGCCAGCCTGGCTTAACACACGGAACACAAAGCAGCCCCTTTGTCCTCCCCCAGCAGAGGCACTCACAGTTCATCAGGGCAGTTGATGGGCTGAGCTATTCGATAGCCATCCTTTAAATAAGCTGCCATCTCGAAGGGGTCGATGTCCACGTACGGGGTCTGTCCCAGGGTCATCAGCTCCCACAGAGTCACCCCAAAGGCCCACTGCAAAGGAACAGGGCAGGCATTAACAGAACAGGCTGAACCCCCAGAGCTCCTCCAGCCAGGGCACAGTCAGCTCTAAGGAAGGTTACACACAGTAAGAAAGCTTTACAGAAATGCTCGATGTAATCAAATTCAATGTGTCTTGAATTGAGCTAATTAAGAATCACAGAATTGGTGTTAAATTGCCCAGAGAAGCTGTGGCTGCTCCATCTCTGGTAGTGTCCAAGGCCAGGCTGGAAGGGGCTTGGAACAATCTGGGCTAGTGGAAGGTGTCCCTGCTCATGGCAGGGAGTGGCATCCAGACAGTGTAAGGTCCCTTCCAACCTCAACCAACCTGTGATTCTACAAAGTTGAACTAAACTTAAAATCTTAGTGCAGTAAAATATCAGTGCTAAAAATCATGCATATTTTAACATGACATTACAGAACACCTAAATCTAAACAATACTGAACACTGAATCATGGTCTAGTATAAAACTGTTACTTATTTTTTTACATTTTACTTCTCCAAAATGCCTCCAAAAAGTCTGTGAAATTCAAAGGATCAGAAGAGCAGACTGAACAAAATGATAACTTTTTGATTCCGAATCATCTGTATATTTGGAGAGTACACTCAAGAATAGGGCTCAGGGAAAAAAAGAGATTTCATCTAAGTAAACCTGACAGCTGGATCAGCATTCAGCACATTCAGCTCACAATCCTTGCCAGAAGGAGCTTAAAATCCATCAATTAATCCACGTGCAAGCCGAGTACAAGGAAAATGATTTATTATCTGGTATCCAGAGACCCCAGAGATCAGAGATGAGGCTGATACTGCATGCCTGTGACTCACTGCTCGAGTTACACATCATTATTTATTAAAAAGGGGCAGAATCCTGCAAGGCTCACACGATCCTTGTTTTATTCAAGAGAAATCCCACCACTGCCTTGACCAAAGCCTTAGGGAAGGGATGTTTTCAGGTGGGAAGGGCAGAGAAGGGCAGGGGCTCCACTGAAGGAAATACAGCCCCATTTCACCTGCAGTGCAGAAGAGTGCTGAGGGACAAGAGGTGGTCCTGAAGCTGAGATAAAGGGTGATTCAAGCAAAACCACTCTGGGGATACAACTGTTTTAATTCCATAGGTAGCTGCACAAAAATGGCATGAATTGATGCAGAGCTTCATGTCCAACAGCAGGAAAACCACAGAATTAAGATTCAGCAGGAATTGTGGTTTGTTTTCCTACACTCTGGCTGACTGATAGAGCTGTTGGCAGGGGAGCAACACATTATTGGGAAAGTTTCAAGCCAGTGTACACATCTGAAAGAAAGTCATCCAAAAAGCAAGCCTGGAACACTTCCCATGGCATCTCTGCAGACGCAGACACTGCACCACACTTCATCACCCGTTCCCTGTTACATGCAATGGCTTTGTTCCTACCAAACCCACAAAAACATCTGACATCAGCTTTTTGTGAAGAGTCCAGGTAGATGCAAAGCTGATATTTAGGGCAGATGGTGTTTTCTACATGCAGAAAAAGCTTTCGCTTTTGAACTCTACAAAACTCAGGTGGCCACGTGTCTGCAGTTAGAACTGGGTGTTAAAAGGTGGGTGGCATTTATCCCTGTGCCATGAAAAAAAGGACTTCTGGGTTAAAAAGGGCTGGAAGAGATGTTAAACTGCACTGGAGTTTTCAAAAATGGTTACAACCCTGAGATTTACTCATCCTAGTAAAATTCCACATCTCACTGCCACTGTTACATAAGCTTTGATTTCCAAGTCCTCACAAACAGCAAATGCTTTCATGTTCCAGATTAAAAAAAAAAGTAAAAATGAAAAAACCCCACCATTAAATTGGGTTCATTTAGCACTCTAAAAACATGCTTTTACAGGCAACTTCCATTTCCTTTTCTGTCTTCAAGTTTGGTGTAACACAAACCCCCACGTGTTTTGCAATGAATACACATGTGGAGCAGAGCTGGCACCTTCCCTTCCTTCCTTCTTTTTCTTGTTGTTTATAGGGCTGCAGCACTAGTACAGAGACCATGGAGGAGAAAAAACAACCAGAACTTCTCTAAAGTCTCCCAAACTGGCACCAGACCACCATCCTGGATGGGATGCATCCGAGGGCACTGAGGGAGCATGCTGAGGTCACTGCAACACTGCTCTGATCTTTGAAAGGTCACCTCAACTCGGGGGAAGCTCCCAACTGTTGGAACTCTAGAAGGTGAGAATTTTAAATTCTCTGTGCTGGAAGGCACTGTTCCACAAGAAAACCCTACATTTGATCTGAGGCCTTGGGATAGGCTTCTGAAATTGAGTGATGATTTTAAAATCACGTGTGTGTAGTTTGAATAGAAAGTGTAGTGTCACAGGGTGAAAAATTTGAGATTTAAGGTTTTGAATATAGTAATACACATTTGTAAAGATGGAGATGGCTGAATACTTCATTTTCACTTTCTTCTTCCTTTTTCTTCATGAGTTTAGATGATGTCTTGTAATTAAATTAAAAGATCCACACTACTGAACTTAGAAATTAGAATATTGAGTTAGAAATCAAAATAATTTAGTTAGCAAATCATTATTAGGCCATCACCCCCAACACCTGACCACTGGAATAAAGGCATCCTCTGGAAGAGCTGGGATCAAGGGAACTAAGGGCCAAACAGTCAAACCCTGCTAGTGTTAGGGAGCTCATTATCCTGGAACTCACTCCCACATGTATGAAGCACAGGGACATCTGGGAAGAGCCAGTGTGGATTTATGAAGGGAAGCTGTGCCTGACCAGATCTCTGCTGAGCAGACAGAGCACAGGGTGAGCAATGGATGTCCACCTTGACTTCCAGAGGGTGCTGGGCACTGCCCAGGCTCCCCAGGGAATGGGCACAGCCCCAAGGCTGCCAGAGCTCCAGGAGCATTTGGACAGTGCTGCCAGGGATGCCCAGGGTGGGGTTGCTGGGGTGTGTGTGCAGGGCCAGGAGCTGGACTGGGTGATCCCTGTGGGTCCCTTCCAACTTGGAATATTCTATGAAGAGCAGAGCAGTCCCAGTGCAGCTCCCTGAATTTGACTGTGTTCCCTGCCAGCACTCCCAAAGGAACAGGGAGCAAGGGCTGCTTTGGCCTTGCACTCCAGCTGCTGCAGGAGTGGGGGCAGAGGTGCTGCTCTCAACAGGCCACTGTTACCTATCCAGTGCCATGATCCCCTGCCTCCAGCTCTGGGCTCCCCAACATCACAAGGATGTGAAGCTGCTGGAGAGAGCAAAGAGGAAGCCACAGAGATGCTCCAAGGGCTGGAGCCCCTCTGCTCTGGAGCCAGGCTGGGAGAGCTGGGGGTGCTCACCTGGAGAAGGCTCCAGGGAGAGCTCAGAGCCCCTTGCAGGGCCTAAAGGGGCTCCAGGAGAGCTGGAGAGGGACTGGGGACAAGGGATGAAAGGACAGGACAAGGGGGAATGGCTTCCCATTGCCAGAGGGCAGGGATAGACAGGATTTTGGGAAGAAAGTGTTCCCTGTAAGGGTGGTGAGGCCCTGGCACACGTTGCCCAGAGAAGTTTTGGCTGCCCCATCCCTGGAAGTGTTCCAGGCCAGGCTGGACAAAGCTTGGAGCAACCTGGGCTAGTGGAAGGTGCCCCTGTCCATGGCAGGGGGTGGAACTGGATTTAAGGTCCCCTCCCAACCTGTTGACCTGGATTTTAGCCTTCTGATTTTTGTTTGCATTTTTGCTATGGAGTCTCTCATACATTTCATATAAACAAAGCAATGTTTCTGTAACCATCTCTCTTGTTTTCATTCCATTCCTGATAAAAGAGAGTTTTGATAGACTTCGGACTGAACCAGTGGAATTGGAGAGGAGAAGATCTCATTATCCAATCCACAGGGTTTAAAAAAAAAATATATAAAAAGCAGTGAAAGAGTAAAGCTTCCTTTTCTGTTCACATTCACTGTGTGAGTGTGTGTGTTCGTTTTGTGTTTTCAACAACACCAACCCAAGCCATTATATGATTCAGTGATTCTCCAACAGCTAAAAGAAGACAAAAATATCAACAAAACATAAGGGAGGGGAAAAAAAAAACCTCACCACATCACTGGCACTGGAAAATTCATTGTTGACCAGGCTTTCCAGAGCCATCCAGCGGACTGGTCTGTTCTCGTTGTCCCCCAGGCAGTGGTAGTCCATGGGGAACAGGTCCCGGGACAGCGCATTGTCCGTGATCTTCACCTGCAGCGCGTCGTCAATGCTGGGCACACAGAGCAGCATGGTCAGCACAGCACAGAGCACAGAGCACACAGCTCTGAGCACAGAGCACAGAGCACAGAGCACAGAGCACACAGCACACAGCTCTGAGCACAGAGCACAGAGCACACAGCACCCAGCACACAGCACAGCACACAGCACACAGCACACAG